>CATIWC010001493.1:0-245402 GCA_948472305.1 Vicia faba
AAGTTCACCAATCGTCCTCGTTATAGTTACATCTCCCCCCCAGTTCTGTTTGGAATTGAGATAAATTTCTTTACTATGCAAATATATCGTTTTACAAGAGAATTGAAGCAATCAAAATCTACAAACCCTAATTTTGTTGTTGATCCTTGCAATGTGTCTCCCCTTGATCTTGAACTAGACCAAATCTCCCGTTAACATCAATTGATTCACTGTCTCACACTACTCCTTTGCAAGACCCACCGTCTTCAAAGCTTTCACTCGATCGAATCCAATTGCATGTTACCGTGATCCCAAGATTTACCAATGTGATTCACCGTCTCACGTTACTCCCTTTGCAATACCCACCATCTTTAAAGCTCTTCACTCGGTCGAATCCACAATTGTGTAACCTTGTCCAAAACCTTTAAATCCCAATGATCTTGAAGGAAAACCCCAACTCGGTTTTCTTATTGAAATAACCCCCAAATCCACAATGATCTTGAAGGAAAAACACTTGGTTTTTCCGGATGAAACCCCCAAAATTCTCAACCCAACCTTAGGTTACAACCAACCTAAATTGAACATTATCACCAAGTCTAGATGGCACCCAACTAATGAATGATTATGTGTACTTTGTTTGTGTGTATACATAGATGCAAGGTTGAAGATGATGAGTAATTTTGTATGTGTTTATAGTTTCATCAAGTTGAAAAAGATGCATGTATGAAGTATATATAGGTGTGCAAGTTGGAGGAAAAAGGGAGACCTAGAAGTTTGAAAAGGAAAATAATTTTTATGAAATTGTGACACATGTGTTAACTCATGTAAGTTATGTGTTGACACATGTAATGACATGTGTCGACCTGTATGAGGTCATTGTGTTGACACGAGATTCCTGAGACTTTCAGGCTTTAAAACAAAAGTACATGTGTCGAGGCATATAATGGATGTGTCGACACATGCATCTGACTTTTATCCAAAAATTGACTTTTAATGACATGTGTCGACCTATAGGAGGTCATTATGTCGACACATAGTTACGAGCCTACACACTTTATTATTGATCCATATGCATCAGTAAATAGTATGGATGTGTCGACACATGTAACTGATTTTTATGCGAAAATTGATTTTTAATGCATGTTACCTATTGACAATCTTTTCAAACATGTTCTAGATTCATTCTAAGACCCCTAATGCAAGGATGCACATATTGACTCAAAGATACTGTTCAATATACAACAAAGCTAAATTTATCCTAATTCTGACATCATACAAAACATCTAATTAAGAGGCAAATTGAATTCACAAAGAAGACAAAATCAATAACCTCTACCTGATGAGAGAGTTCGTTTGGACAAATAAGTCAAGATACTGTCATTTCTAGAAAAGTCACCATCTAACACTAAAGAATGCACCCAACTTAAAGGTTCGATTGAAGAAGTGATAAAAAAGGACGTCTCAATGAATATATCTAAGAAGGAGGCTAAATAGAACGATTGAGCCTGAAAGATATATCACAATGGATGAGATGTGTCGCCAAAGAAGAAACGATCCTCTCGCATAGAAAAAGCGTCCCCAAAAAAACTATTAAGGGTGTGAGCGGATGCAAAGGAAAGATAGATAGTAGCAGTGAGGAAGTGGAATGCCGAAAAAGATAAATGAAAATATATCACTTCCATTATTAGAGGTCTTCTCAAAGCAAAAATTCCTTCCATTACTGGTGACCTAAATGCCTCTCTTTCTCTCGTATTTTTGCAATACACACATAAATCTTGAAAATCCTAATATAAGCCAAAGAAATGGGATGAACTCGAGAGGGAGCCAAATGGAGACTCGCCAAAAGTCGACGCTTAAAACTGATGAATGGTAGATGAATCCCATATTCTCAAAATGAGACATCATTCATTAAAAACAACAACTATGATAACAAACACATACGTAATCATTTAAACATACACATAAATGACCCACTCAATAAGGATTCCCTTCTATGGATAAGAGTTGAAATAATGCATACATGCTAAGTCAACATAAACTGATCACGAACCAAGGTACACAAGGTTCACTTGATTTATTAGACATTCTATATCAAGACCCAAGATGGGCCAATTAGGAGAAAATTAGGAATCCTCAACCATGTTGACATATCCACGAGAGACAACGAGTCTACAATAAGATATAACATACACCAATTGTATACATATTCTTTTTTCCTAGCACAATAATGTCAAAAACTCCATTATTAAGTTCTTAAGGTTAAAGAACAACAAAGAGAAGTGGTATATGAGATGATACCAAGAGGCATCACCACCGTAGAGAGACATCGCACCATCCACATTAACATCACTACCCCTGAACACGCCATAATTCAACAAAGATCAAACGTGCATAAAGCAAAAATAAATAGAAAAATACACCAAGAGATAAAATAAAACGTACAAGTGAACATTCGTCTACTTATGACCACCGAATATACCCCTACTCGAGGACGTTAGAATAAACCACAATCTAACTCGGTCTTTCCTGACTTAGGTGTTACTACTTTTGTTTAGGTCTAATGACCATCCTATTTTGCTCTATCAATACCCAACGCACAAAAGAGGACATGATAAAAATGGGTCATCAGATCCATCTAATGGCTCTATAAAATATCCAAAAAAAAATCTACACTCCGAGAATGACTCGGAGGACCTAAAGCCCATGGAATGATTTTCCCTAATCATGTGCGAGATCAAATCCAATAAAAGCCTATAAGAATTGTCGGGACAAACAAAGTCCACTAATCCCATAGTCTATTTCAAGGACATACAACATAAGTTAACTGTCACATTGCTCCTGTACATACTTAAACACTCAACACAAGTATGATTTGAGAAGAACTCTCCTTAACTAAATGCCCATACATAGCAAAACCTATCTGGAGAACACGTTGGAGTTGATCGTAATCCATCATAACCAAGTTTTCTCTTACTATTTTATTTCCCTAACTTTCCTCCTCCTACTGTAGCACGAGCATGTAATTCTAGTGTCAACTACCACTACATAGCTATCCCTCTTCCAAAGGCCATTCATATTGTAGCGCGAGCATGTAATTCTAGTGTCAACTACGACCACATTATCCACCCCTCCTTCCAAAGGCCATTGCACTAAAGATGTTCATGGTTCATGCATAGCACTAAACCAAATCATAATAATGTTTCAATTTATTTTGCAATAACCATCTCAATAAAAATAAGTTAATCGCTAAATAATTTCAATTCAGTTTAAAAACAGTTTATATTTATAAATTAGTTTTATAATCACTTTGCATTTATAAATCATTTTATATTTTAAGCTCTTTTAGAACCAAATTTTTTCATTTTTTAATTTTGAAAATAATGATTTATTAACTATTTAAATGTTTTAAATTTTTTTTAATTCAATATAAATATGAGTTTGGAATTGAGTTTAAAAGATTGAAAACTCATTTTTTTAAAGCTACAAATATGGCTTCTCAATTTCACATCAAATGTTGTTTGGGATGTGATAATTGTGCATGGGAATATGATAGTAATTTGGAAACTCATTACCAAACCTAACACACTTTTTGAATGCACAACAGTAGTACTATACACAGTACTGTAATCAAATTTTGCATGAGTTTGGCTTTTTTAAGAAAGTGTAACCGTTTTGAAATTTTCACAAACAGATAGAGAGCAATGTGTTCATCCCCTTCACCGGATATTTTCATCCCACCTCAATGGTCTCAGGCTGCAAACTCCATTGTATCCAGTTCAACCCCTCCTATCACACTCATATGTGGAGCCAAAAACTGTGGCAAATCAACCTTCGCCCGTTACCTCCTTAATATCCTATTGACCCGATGTAATAGAGCTGCTTTTCTTGATACTGATGTTGGCCAACCCGAGTTTACTCCTCCTGGTTTTGTTTCTCTAACAGTTGTTCAAAAAATCACTCCAGGTAGGGTTTGTAACTATCACATATGCAATAGATTAATTTACTGATTAAGTTCATATAAAAATGTTTGTCATTCATTTATTTATTTATTTTTGGACTGTTTTAGATTTGACGATTCCATGCCTGAAAACACCAGAGAGGTATGAACTATGAAGTGTTATAGTAATTTGTGAATGGAATCTGTCTTTTTGCAGTGTTTACTTGAATCAACACTATGAAGTTTATTTTCAAATTTTAATATTGAACAAGGTTGTTGCTTGTGAAGTTGTCATGCCACATATTTATTACTCAATAGTTACTTGTAATTGCCATATAAAGTAAGTTTAAGCATTTTGTGTTATTTACTTGCTAGTTAGGTAATGTTTTGATCGACGGGTGTTGTATATATACTACCTTTAACTTCGATTTATGAGCAATGTGTGATTATTTTGGCCAGTCCGAAACAATTGCCCCCAGTCGAGGATAAGGGGCACTGTGCGAACTTGAGTTCCCATAGATGACACCAATAGCCTCGATTCCCAAGCAACATGAGACTATTTTGGTCAACACATAACAATTGCTCCCTTGTCGAAGCTAAGGGACACAGAGCAAACTTTGAGTTCCCCCAGCCGACACCAATAGCCTAGATTCCCAAGCAATGTGAGACTATTTTGGTCAACACAAAACAGTTGCCCCCTTGTCGAAGCTAAGGGGCACAGTGCGTTCCAGTCGACTTCAAGCCACTACGGCTACGAGGTATTGTCTGCTTTGGGTGTGGGAATCCTCACAGCTTTGACCTTTAGAAAAGGCGCCTCATTGAGTTGAGATGTATGTGTGTTGTATATATTACAAACTACCCTTGACCTTGATTCCCAAGCAATGTGATTTGAGACTATTTTGACCAGCCCTAAACAGGTTAAGATGGGTTGGTTTCTACTCGGGTGTATCACATGCATTTTCATGTGATCTTGTTCTGTACATGTTGTTCCCTTTTATGAAGGATGATGTATTGTAAGACTCAAAAGTCTTCTGTATAAACACTGAGGTGGGTGGATGATACTTATTGTCTGTTTTTAGGATATATTTGGTTTTGTTAATGTCGATCAATCCATGTCTTATTTGAATGAACGCGTTTAATTGTTTTGGAGCTGCTTGATTCACTTTATGTCATTTATTCCATAACAGATCCCTTTTCTTTGGCGATGTTTCTTCTAAGAGAGATCCTTCAGCATACTTAAATTACATACATTCCATTTACGATTATTATCAAAGGGAGTATCGCACCTTTGATAAGGGAGAAAAATGTTATAAGATTCAGATGCCTCTTGTAGTGAATACTCCTGGCTGGGTTAAAGGTAAGCTTGTGTCTTTTCAGATATTAATTTGATTCCTTTTAATCTCACATTTTATATTTTCAAATCACCGCTTTCCTGGACTACTAACAATATATCAATTATTATAGTACTCATTCCGTGGGTTTTGTCTTGCATTTCAGGTGTTGGTTATGATGTATTAGTGGACATGTTAAAATATATTTGTCCCACCCATATAGTTAAGATAGGCATATCCACTGAAGATCAGAATTTACCTGCCGGAAAATTCTGGTTGGATGGGGAACATGACAGATCGATTAAACTGCTCGAGATATATTCAGCTCGTCAGGACTCATTAAATAGACCGTAAGTCCAAATCTTATTACCATCTTCAGCTGCTAATTTGGTACATTATTTTAGTTTTTGACATAAAGCATTAAAATAATAGAATATCCCTATCTGTTTCCCCAGGATGCTTGTTCAGAAGGATGCTCGTCTTATGCGCGATTTACGAATAATGGCTTATTTCCGACAGTGCTTTCCTAGGGGTTCAGATATTTCAACGATCAAGAAACTTGCTCATTCCTTGACCTTTCAATGTCCTTATCAAGTTCCCATTGCAAGCATAAAGATTCGAAATGGTCATCGTGAGGTTGGTTCTATTGTTACTAACTGTTACTTCTGATTTTGTCTCGTGACACTGAGGAAAATAAAGTCGATGCTCATGACTTCATTTTTGCATCTGTAACTGCCTTAACAGCCTCTTCTCTCAAAAGTTGTGTGTGTCTAAGTCTAACCCTTCCTAATCTCCTCAATGGAGTCTTGTCACTCTTGTGATTGAGCTACCCTTTATATGCTTGGTTTTGATGCATTTCATTCACTTTGAATTTCAAACCTTTTTATTATAAGTTTAAATATTGAATATATTATGTTTTTCAATATAAATTTGTGTATATATAAATTTCAACAATATTTATTTACAATAGTCATTCATTTTTATATGAAGGTGATCAAAACATTTTATATGACCTATGACTATTTTTTGTAGGTCCCAAGATCTGAAATATTCTATAGCCTGAATGCTAGTATTGTTGGCTTAGCAGTTGAGTCTGAAGGAGCTGAAAATTTACCTTGGTGCCTTGGTCTTGGTAGGTAACTTCGCCGACTTATAAATTCTAAAATGTCTCGTACATCTCGCTCTGAAATAAAGTTTCTCAAAATTTTAAAGAATAGGAATCCTTTATTCATCCTAAACGGAACACCGATGGGTGTTCTTATATACATGAGAGAACCTACGGCAGATCAAGAAACTAATTAACGAATAATGACTAAATCAAATGATGTTTGGGACTCTATAAGTGACTATCAAATACAACGGATTGAACTCTATGAATAAAATCGCACTAGTTACGAAATAAAAACATTTGTGGGCTGGACTCCTTATATATCGGATTCTGTTGCCTGTAACGGATGTATTAGAATTTCCTAATTTTACAATATCTTAAGTTGTAACACATCTTAAAGGATAACTACCTTTTTAAGGTATGAAACATCCACAAACACAGAAAAAGAATAAAGTCATATTCCTCCGGTCTTCTGATCTTTTAATGACTATCATACAGTCATTTGGTTTTTTAGTTATGCATTTGAGTTATTCTAAGCATCTTTATTGTTAATAACATCTTGATTTCTCATGACTCAGGCATTGTGAGGGGCATTGACACAGTCAAAGGCATGCTCTATGTGATCACACCTCTGCCATTTGGTTCTCTGAAAAAAGTCAACCTCTTGCTACAGGGTTATATCCAAACTCCTTCCTGTTTATTGCAGGTAAGAAATTGTTTTATGTACTTGTTCCTACTTCTCGCAGTTTCTTTACAATGTCGATTGTTTTTTTAACTGAAGGGATCTCACTAGTTGCTTAAGTTATCTGACGAGTTAGACTAGTGTTCTTTTTCTTAGGATCAATATGAGGGTCGGGGTTTATTATTATTATTTCTTCTGTTTTATATTATCATGAATCATGATTAATGAATGCATTTACTTATGTAAAAGAAAATTCCTTTCCAGGTCCAAGGATGCATATCACCTTACATGTCGACGAATGTATTGACTACAAGCTAGTTGTTTTTCATGAGTTTAGCAAAGAGAATACCATTTTATGCTAACATGCTAAAACAGGGTAGTAACCCGTGGATTATAATTTATATAAGCATAACAGTATTCTTTTTTCCTTTTTATGATTATGCAAATTTGTCTCACTAAATTGTTAGGGGTTTTACAAATTGATTTGACTAGTACTCCCAAGTCCTAACAATATAGATCAAATTACAAGCTATCAATCTATTCCTAATTTAAACTAGACATGGTGATTTTTTTTAATAAGCCAAGTGTATTATATAAAAAATACAAGGATATTTCAACTTATTTACTAACAAAATTCAGTAAAGGATTATTACACCAGTTAGAGAATGAGCTAACCATAGTTTTTGTTCTTAAAAGCTAAAATTCCAAGACGAGTAAAGTGGCTTAAGAAGGATATGCTAATACTAACTACTAACTGTCCGGTGAGACTGAAAACCGGACTTATGATTAGTCTGGTCAATATTTGGTTGGGCTGGTTTAAATTGTCAGAACTGATATGACTCGGAACAAACCAGTTCAATGATGATTTGAGATGAATTTAATTGAAAAAATAATTTGGCACTTCTAGGCAATATTTTAAAACTCGAATCGATCATTGACTCGGTCAAACTATTGGATCACTGGGTTACCGATCATACCAGTGGATTACTGGTTGGATCACATGATTTCTAATAATGTGAAAATATAATTTTATTTTTCTTTGACAACATGATTTTTTTCTAACTTTTTTGTTAATTTATACTATTATTGTATCGTATAGGCTTAAATAGTCATTTGGTCCCTGTAAGTTGGTTGTTTTTCAATTTGGTCCCAAAATCTTTTTTTGTTTGAATTGCATCCTGATATGTTCTAATCTTATTGTTTTAAGTCTCTGACGTCAAGCTGCTGTTAAAAACACGCTGATGTGTCTAACAGAGCTGAGTTGAATTATTTTTTTTTAGTTTTATATTAATTTTCAGACTTCTTACGTGACAAATATATTGGATGGTATATCAAAGGAGGGATCAAGATCGAAAATCAAAATATTACATCTTCTTCTTGTCAGTCCGTTCGTCTTCCTCTTCACGTTCATCTGTGGCTACATCCTACGTTGGTCAGTTTGTTCATCTTCATCTTCAGAATTGGATGGTACACTACTATCCTCATGGTCATCTTCTTAAACATAATCTTCGACATCCACATCACCTTCACCTAGAACATTGTATTCAATATTCACTCCAAATTTACCTATAACATTATCTTTAACATTCACAATATCTTCATCGCCAACATTATCTTCAACATTCACAACAGCTTCACCTACAACATTGTCTTCAACGTAATGCATTACACATTCCCTACCAAAATGAAACTTCAATGCAAAACTCATTTTGATGAGTTGGCGTGAACACACCCTCTAAATGGCTAGATATGATTCCTCTTCGAATCGTCGTTGAATCTCACACCTTGCATTCGTCGCCCGTCCGCCTTCGTTCCCAATTCCTCTACTTCTTAAAAACCCTAATTTGTAGGGACTTAAAAAAAAGGAAGTTTGGACATTTATATATGAAATATATAATTAATAAAAAATGAAACTATACTTTCTACGCAGTAAGTCTGAAAATTAATATAAAACAAAAACAAAAATTCAACTCAGCTCCGTTAGACACATCAACGTTTTTTTAACAGCAACTTGACGTCAATGACTTAAAACAACAAAATTGGAACATATTAGGATGCCATCCAAACAAAAAAAAGATCCAGGGACCAAATTGAAAAACACACCAACTACATGGACCAAATGACCATTTAAGCCTATCATATAATTGATTTTCTAACTTTTTAAATTTATTATATTATTTTATTGTATGATTAATAATAAATAAGTTTAGAGTTGGTTGCAGTGGTGTTTGTGTTAAAGATTTAGAGGCATTATCTTTATGGTTCCAGATTTGAGGTGTTTAGTGATCATAAGAGTTTGAAGTATCTGTTTGATCAGAAGGAATTGGATATGAGGCAACGTAGGTGGTTGGAATTCTTGAAGGATTATGACTTTGGCTTGAATTATCATCTCGGTAAAGCTAATATCGTGACTGATGCTTTAAGTCGGAAGTCTTTGCATATGTCTGTTATGATTAGGGAGTTGGAATTGATTAGGCAGTTCAGGGACTTGAGTTTGGTCTGTGAGCTGACACTGCAGAGTGTGATGTTGGGTATGCTGAAGATCAACAATGATTTTCTTAATAATATTAAAGAAATCAGAAGTTGAATGTAAAGTTGGTAGGTTTGATGGTTGAGAGTAATCAGACTAAAGAAAGTGACTTTAGAGTGGACAAGCAAGGTGTGTTGAGATTCCGTGATAGAATTTGTATTCTTGATAATTCTGAGTTGAAAAAGATGATTCTGAAAGAGAGTCATAGGAGTAGCTTGAGTATCCATCCATGAGCTACAAAGATGTAGCAGGACTTGAAGAAGATAGTTTGGTGGCCTAGATTAAAACGTGATGTGGCACAATTTGTGTATGCTTGTGTGACTTGTCAGAAGTCGAAAGTTGAGCATAAAAAATTTACAGGGTTGATGCAATCGTTGGATATTCCAGAGTGAAAATGAGATAGCATTTTTATAGATTTTGTGACTGGGTTACCGCATACTCCTAGGGGGCATTGCTGCGATTTAGATGATTGTTGATAGACTGACAAAATTGACACATTTTATACCGATTAACATCAGTTTTCCGTTGCAGAAGTTGGCCGAGATTTACACTCGTGTGATTGTGAAATTGTATGGGGTTCCGTTGAGTATTGTTTCTGATAGAGACCCGAGATTTACATAAGGATTTTGGCAGAGTTTGTAGGGGGATTTGGGTTCTAAGCTGAGATTGAATTTTGCTTATCATCCACAGACAGATGGTCAGATAGAGAGGACTATTCAGTGATTGTAGGATTTGTTTAGGACTTGTGTTCTTGAACAAGGAGGTTCTTGGGATAATCATTTTCCATTGATAGAGCTTACTTATAATAACAGTTACCATTCTAGTATTGAAATGACACCTTTTGAGGCATATTGTATAGGCATAAGTGTAGGACACCTTTGTGTTGGCGTGAATATGGTATGAGTGTACTCTTGAGAGTCACTCTGGTGACCAGTGTTGGGCGTGCCTTGAAATCGAGGAAGCTTACTCCTAGATTTATTGGTTCATATCAGATATCACAAAGGGTTAGAGTTGTTGATTATAGAGTGGCGTTGCCACCAAATTTGTCGAATTTGCATGATGTATTCTATGTTTCACAGTTTCAGAAGTATGTTCCAGATCCGTCACATGTGATTTCGATGGATGATGTTGACGTAAGGGATAATCTTACAGCCGAGGCCTTACCTGTGAGTATTGATGATCGTGAGATGAAGCAGTTGAGAGGTAAGAAGATTGCTCTCGTGAAGATAGTATGGGGAGGACGCTACCAGGAGGAGGGATATGACTTGGGAGTTGAAGAATATGATGCGAGAGTCGTATCTGGAGTTGTTCGCATCAGACAATATTTGAGGACGAAAATATTCTAAGTGAGGGAGAGTTGTAACACCCTAACTTATTTTATTTATTTTTCGTAATTTAATTATGTGGTATTTAGTGATTATATGGTATTGTTTGATGTTTTGGTGTGTTTGGGGTATCATTGGTGTGAGATAGTGACTTTAAGAATATAACTAGGAGATGAGGATCAGAGCGGTGAACCTGGGTATTCGTGTTATCAGAGGTAATGATAACGAATTGGCGGGCTCTGATCCTAGGAGATGAGGATCAGAGCGGTGAACCTGGGTATTCGTGTATTGGTACCACATGAATTGAGTCGAGTGGTGAGTCTAATTGCATTGTATATTGGTTGTGTTATTATTATTGCATAGTTGTGAGCCAAAGTCGGAACAGAGTTATGAGTGTGTTCGATGAAAAGAATTTGGGGTTTGAAAATTTTGAAAATTGATTTTTCGTGTCAAAACATAAGCTAAATGATTTGTAAGAAAAATGGGGTTTTGGGATAACTTAAAGTAATTTTCATTTTGAAAAAGTTGCAGAAAAGTGCTACTGCTTCAGTTGTAATCGGTTACATGTTTTTGTGTAACCGATTATGCTAATGAAAATGGTTTTTTGGACTGTTTTCGAGTCTGTAACTGGTTATGGGGTTTGGTGTAACCGGTTACCACTTGAAAAATGGGTTTCTGGGTTGTTTTCGACCCCGTAATTGGTTACGACTTATGGCGTAATCGGTTATCATTGTTCTGACAAAATTTTGTAAAACTTCAAAATTTTATAACTTTAGTTTCGGGTGTCCGATTCGAGTGGCTTTAGAAGCGTTATAAAGCTGGCGCGATGAACTTTATTCTAAAATTGGTTTTAGTACATGAAAATGTATAATTTTTTGTGTGATGGTGTTAAATGCATTGTATTATTTATGATGTGGTGTGACAGGATCTGAGATGTATTGTTGTTGCTTGCTATGCTGTATGTGGATGTTACTGAGATGTTATAGTGTGTGTTGGTGTATAGTGGCCAGTTGTTGTACCCCAAAATTTTCCCTCTCATTTTATCAAGATTTCCCCTCACAAGACTCTTTGGACTCCAAACAGGATTAGGGTTTGCTCTGCTCAAGACATCTCCTTGCACTATTGACCTGAAATTAGGGTTTGAATTTGCACAGGGATTTTTGGACTTCCAATTATCAAAGTGACTTTCATACTTCATGTCGGACTCCTAAGATTTCTCATACCAAGTTTCAAGCTTTGAATCAAATTTTTGCCCAGTCAATTGGACAGTTGACCTAGAAATCAGCTGTATTGGGGAAAAGGTCAATTGTGGCCAATTTACAGTCAAACCTCATAATTTTTATCCAAATCAACATTATAGACTCATATGAACCATTTGATCAATTTTGGACCACAACTCCTCAAGAAATTTGATCAGATCATCAAAAGGGCAAAATGGTCATTTTTAGGGTTTTGACTGTAGAACGGCAATTTCTGATTTTTCACCTAGCCAATGGCAAATTGGATTCAAGCATGGTTTCAAGGACTCAATGGCATCATCTTGACCTAATCACAAGGTTCAAAAGATCTCAAATGCATTGGATTGACAGATGAATTTTCCAGTCAACTGATCAAAAATCAACTATACACTGAAAAGTCAAACTTTGACTTTTTGGTCAAAACCAAGTGCCAAGGGTCATTTTTCATCAATATGTGTCAAAACATGAAACTTGTTCACCAAGAAACCTAATTTTGGAAATTAGGGTTTAACATGGAAAATTTTCATAACTTAGACATTTTCTAAGTTATGAAAATTTCTCATTTTTTCCCCAACTTTTCCCAACTTTTTCACCATGATTAAATTGGATTCAAAGAAAACTTCAAACATGAAAGTTGTAGTCCTCCACAAAATCTACAACTTTTATTCACAAATTTTTCCCAAAAGATGCTTGTATCTCAAGTTATGATTTTGTGAACAAGGGTCCATGAAACTTTTAACTTAGTGAATTTTTGCCCTAGTTTAGGCAGGATTTTGACCTATCTTCATGGCAATTTTTCACATAGTTCCAAGTGGAATCTCAAAATTCATTTCAAAGATGGATTGTAGAGCATGTTACAAGCTTTCTAAAATCTCCAAGAACTCTCCTAGATTATTTGTGGTTAGGGAGAATCGAAGGATTGAAAATGGCAAATCATCACTTTTGTCCAAGGCATTTTACACCATGCTACAACTTGCAAATCTGTCCAAATCTTGCTTGTACTTGGTTTTCAGGTTCTAATCCTTTCTACACTCATAAATTAAATGCAAACACATTGGATTAAGGCTTTGTGTTGAGCTTTAGAACATTACACATTGAATTAATCCATTTTTGGCAAAAAGGCAACAATACTATTTCGATAAAGCACACCTTTTGCAATTTTGTTTCTCTTGAGCATTGGACCCAACCTCTTGCAGCAAACAAAGTCCACAAACTTGAGGCAAAGTACACCAACTATGTGCAGCTAGAATACAGGCCTGTACAGGCATTGGCATTGTCAACTTCAACTTTTGCTTCAAAAACAAGAAACCTTGCAAAGTCCACACACCTTTTGGTATCTGATAAAACCAAGCTTTGTAAACATTTCAAACAACCTTAGCATCTTGTACCAAGCCAAAAACACGATCTCCAAGCCTCTCAAACACCCAAATATACAAAACACTCCATTTCTGCCCAAAACAGGGCAAGCCCTGCAGAACTCAAGCCATCTTCACATTGCCTCGTGCGTTTTGTCCCAAACTACTTCAAACACTTTCTAAACAATACACCTAAACTATCCAAGCACCTGTCCAGCCACTGTAACTCCATTTACACACTTCACCATTTTCAAATTCTGAGTTTGCAGGTTGAGTTCTATAGGGAGATTCAAACCATTTCAAAGCAAGCTAAGCATTGGGAAAGGTCAAGGGAACATCAAGCAAGCTCAAAAGTCCTTCAGGCCTCACTAAAATTTGCTACATTGCCATACTCGAGCTTGATTGAAACAGGTAATTTTCAAACTTCTATCTCCTTATTTAGGAATCATTAGGCTTAGGTTTGTGAAACAAAAATGTAGCCCTTAATGTCCTTGAATTGTACATATGCATAGAATTCATTTATGTTAGATGAGCTAGGAGAATTTGGATGTTGAAGTTGCTGAATTTTTTAGGTTAGAAATTGGGGGTGATAAAATTCTCCCTGGTTTCTTAGAGTTAGATTAAGTTTTTTATATGGTTAGGATTGTGGTTTAATGCTCTATAACTTTCATGTTGCAAGTTTTTGTTTTTAAGCACGTATGCAGGAGTTACCAGTTTGAACAAGGATGCGCGCGTTTTCTGTTTCTAGAGGTTAGAGACGAAGTGAGTTGGGATGGGTCAGACTTGTTCTGCTTTTGACACCCCTATGCTTACTTTCTACACCCCTTGGCCCATTTGTTTTATTTTTGCATATTTTTCATTTTTTATTTTTTTTTATTTTCTGACTTTATTATTTTTTCTTGAACATTTAAAATCATAAAAAATATTTTCTTTATTTTTGGCATTTTGTCATATTTTTATTTTATTTTTATTTGCATAATAAATAATTATTAGGTTAATATTACTTTATTTTCTTAATTAAAACTTGTAAATAATATTAAAATACTTACATATTTTATTTTATTATATTATACATGTAAAATAATATTTTCTCACTATTTTTTTTAATATTTTGTATATATTATATTTCTTTGTACAAAAATGAATAAATAAATAATATTAGAGTGAATTTTCTTTTAAAACCAAAATTAGGGTTTTCACCCTTTCCAAAAATAATCATTTTTATTTTCTTGTTTTTTAAGGCATGAATAAACTTATTTTTACATACATAAAAATAATAACAAAAACATCCTTTGCATATTTATATTTATTTGTACATTTAAATATTTGTCTATTTATTTATTTGTGCAATATTTCAATTTGGTTGTAATAATAGTTTTAAGGTTTATTTTTGAGCAATATCCCTTTATTCAAACTTGAACCCCCCTCCCATAATAATATTGTAATAGTCTTAGATTTACTTTTACGCATTTATTACTTTTATATGCATGATTAGTAAATTAGGGTTTGTATGATAACCAAAAATCAAAACAAATAGTATGACTAAACACAAGACAAAAATGCATGAAAAATGACAACACAATGCACACAAGCATCTCTAGGGTTTCACCCACTATGTTGCCTTAAAACATGGCCATGGTATGCATGCTAGGTATCTTGGCAAAACAAAACAAAAAGATCATAGTCCCTCAATGACGCTATCTTGGTTGCCTAAACAAAAATGATCTAGTCCCTCAAAAACTTGCTAAGATACTTGGCACAATTTTTATCATGGTCATACGATGACCCACGCCTGTCCCGTTTAACATCTAAACACAAGGTTGTTTACCAAATACAATGGTAAAACAACAATGTCAAAGGGTTAAAAATATGTAGGAAAGATCTTTGAGTAGGGTAGACAACTCCTAGTTACTTGATCAATTTGCAAACATCCTTGTTATTTTCAAAACACACACACAATTTCAAAATAATTTCCCAAAACAAACTTTCAAATATTGAAACATTTTTCAAAAGACAAACACCTTTGTATATATTCAAACAAGAATCATTACAAAGGTTGCCTAAACAAAGGTCTCTTTTCAAAATACTTTCAAAACCATACAAAGCACCATTTCAAACAATTGAAAAGCAAAAGCAAGTGATCTAAACAAGTAACTAAGAGCCCATAGAAAACCATGGATGAAAAGGGTGCTAGCACCTTCCCTTTTCATAATCTACCCCTCGAACCCAAGAAAACATCTCAAAGGTCTTTCCTGTGCTTTTTGACCTTTCCTTTGGATAAAATAAAAAGTCGGTGGCGACTCTTGCTAAACCGAAACATTTGTGAACACAAACGCAAAACCTCAAGTCAGTTCTCCCACCGTATCACAAAACTGGCGACTCTGCTGGGGAATAATTCTAAAAGTGGAGGTTACCTTAGGGTTTAGATCACCTTTACATGCTTACTTTGTTTGCTTTACATTTGGTTCTACTGTTTGGGTTTGAAATCCTCTACCCGAATTTTGGAAACATTCATAGGTAAATAGCAATACATTGTGGAAACTGTGTGGGGTATACCGACACGGTCTAAGCAATAGCTATATTAGTGCGACATATTTGTGGGTACCGGTAGCCTTTGAGTTAATCAAAGAGAATACGGGGCCGCTGAGTGATGTCATGAAGCACTAATGGACTTTTAGAACCTTTACTTGACCATCTTGGCCTTTTAGGATGTAGTGAGATGACTGGCTTTGGTGCAGTCCAAAGTTGGTAGATACTCGATACTACACTCATTGAGGGTTGTTTTCTTAGAATATTTCGGTCGTCAGTAAAGTGGCTAAACTGAAACATTGAACACAAAAAATGATCCAGTGATATTGAGTTCCTTAGAACCCGGTTACTATTTATAGGACAGGTTGAACCAACTAACTTCAAGAGGGTACTTACCCATGAAACCCCATGCAAGCCTGAAACTAGGAACTTGCGTGATTTGTTTGTACATATACTTGTGCATAACATAATGAACATCATGAAGCATCATATGCATCCACTAACCATTTCAAGGATTTTGGATCTTCATCTTTGTTCCTGTTTTGTAGGTTATGGAATCACTCCGCAGGAAAATAATCCAAGTCAACCTTGTGAGAATCCCTCCTTAACTCAAAGAGTTTGCTTCCAAGATTCCAGAGTATCCTCCATTTACTGGAAGACATGGTCAACTTCTCAACTTGGTCAACTCCAACATTGAAGAATACATGGTGAAAGTTCTCTTCCAGTTCTTTGACCCCCTACACCACTGTTTCACATTTCCTGATTACCAGTTAGTGCCTACTTTGGAGGAATTTTCTCAACTCTTGAGGATTCCTATTCTCCATCAACTACCCTTCAACGGTACAGAAAGAGATCCAAAGCCTGAAGATGTTGCTCAAGCCCTACACTTGCAACCATCTGATGTCATAGGTCATTGGGAAACCAGAAGTGGTATCAAGAGTTTCTTGGCAAAGTTTCTGTTTGAGAAAGCTCAAGAATGCTGGAATTCTCTAGATCTGCAAGCTTTTAAGGAGATTGTAGCTCTTCTCATCTATGGGTTGGTCTTATTCCCAAACCCTGATCAACTTATAGATGTGAATGCTGTCAAGATTTTTATATCTCGGAATCCTGTGCCTACTTTACTTGGGGACATCCTACACTTATTTCACACACGAACAATGAGGAAAAGAGGTGTTCTCATGTGCTGCACTCCTCTTCTAGCAATGTGGTTTATTTATCACCTTCCCCAGTCAGTCTTGAAGAATGAGTAAGGCTTAAGGTGGTCAAAATGATTGATGGCTCTTACACATTCAAATGTTCATTGGTGTTCTCGGTCCAGAGATAATGTCATCATCATTGACCGTTGTGGGGAATTCCCTAATGTCCCACTACTAGGCATTAGGGGAGGCATTACGTACAACCCCTGCTTGGCTCTGAGACAATTTGGGTATGCCTGAAGGGATGGCCCACATGACATGCTGATTCCAGACTTGGTTATTGACTTCGACAACGATGCTCAAGGACTTCGACAAAGGTTTATCCGAGCTTGGAGGAGGCCCAACAAGGTAGACAGTAAGACCTTGGGACACAAGAATCCCGTCCCCCTTGAGACTTACCTCAAGTGGGTACGAACCCGCGCCCAAAGTCTTATGATGCCTTACCCCTACATTCTCCCTGTGATTAAAGAGACTGTTATGGAAGGAGAGGTTCCATACACCCTCCTATATCCTAACATGCCAACATCATTGGAATATTTACAAAGGAGTTGGATACATCTCAAGGGAGAACGCGACACTTTCGAAGCCCAATTTTACGCCAGTGAGAAGAAGGTTTTAGAACTTACTCGTCAACTTCATGAAGAGCAGACTCTCAACACCTACATCGCACCAAAGAGGATGCGCAACGTCTTTTTACATTAGAATTTTGTATTATTTTGCCCATGGGGCATTGATGTACTAACAAATTCTATCTTATTAATATGACGTGTGTTCTTTTTGTTTGAAACAAATTTGAATTTCTAAATCCTTGAATGCATTACATGAATACATATCATTCATCATATGCATAAACAGGTCTTTGCACCAGGTTTCCTTATCTCTCTGTTGTTTATTTCAGCAAGATGGATATTGAGCAGATGGTCAAAGACTTACAAGCGCAGAATTCACAGTTCCAACAGCTACTCATGACCTTGGCTAAGGGTCAGGAGGAGCTCAAAGCTTTGCTAGAAAAGGAAAAAGAGAAAAAGAAAAAGAAGAGAGTTGGTGTGGCTACTTTGGGTAGAAGATTTGAAGGTCACGCCAGAAGGGTCCTGGATTTCCCATCAACATATGAAGAAGGTGAAGGAAAGGGTAAAGGAGTTGCCGTGCCTTCTGATTCTGAGGCTGAAGAAGAGGAAGATGAGGATTACTCAGAACAATAGTATCCTCCTGCAGATGAAAAGTACAAAAATATGGAAGAACGTCTGGCAGCCATGGAGGTTCAGAGAGTGTCTGGGCTGGATTTCGAAGAGTTAGGGTTGGTTTCTGGGATTGTCATTCCCCCCAAGTTTAAAGTACCTCTGTTTTCTAAGTACGATGGGGTGTCTTGCCCAAAAATGCATCTACGGTCCTACGTCAGGAAAATTCAACCACATTCTTCTGACAAAGACCTGTGGGTACATTTCTTCCAGGACAGTTTGTCTGGGACGCAATTGGATTGGTTCTACCAGCTAGAGAGGTCTGATATGCACAATTGGGAGGATTTGGCTGCTGCTTTCTACAAGCAGTATCAATATAATGCAAACTTAGCACCAACTCGTACTCAATTACAGAGTATGGGTATGGTCTCTAATGAAGGCTTTAAGGAGTATGCCCAGAAATGGAGAGACTTGGCGGGACGAGTTCAACCACCTCTATCTGAGAGAGAACTTATAGATATGTTTTTGGGGACTCTGTCAGGTCCAGTCTTTAATCACCTGATAGGAAGTTCATCTGCGGGGTTCACCGAGTTAATTCTAACTGGTGAGAGAGTTGAATCCGGAATCAAGAGCGGGAAAATTCAAAAAGACGCATCTGCTTCCGCCGCCATCAAAAAGACTTTTCCAGCAAAGAAAGAAGTCTCAGCTGTCTACTCCTAAAGAGGTCAAGGAAGAGTTGAGCGCCGGCCAGCGGTGGGGGCCGTAATGATTCAGAAGTCTGCAGCTGATCAGCCCAGAAACAATCAACCCAGAACCAACCAAGCAAGGGTGGAAAGACCACAACGAAAGTATACCCGGATAAATATGACTCCTGCTCAAGTTTTACACCATCTCTTGAAGTTAAACCTTACAACCTTGAAAGAGGCACCGAAGAACCCGAATACTTCTTCTCTATTTTACCATTCAAACTCCAAGTGTGCTTATCATTCAGACAACATAGGGCACGACACCAACAATTGTTGGCCCCTCAAGAATAAGATTCAGGATTTAATAGACGCTAAGGAAGTGGAATTCGACGCCCCTGAAAAGCCGAATGTGATCTCTGCTCCAATGCCAAAGCATGGCCACAATGCCCATGCTATTGAAGAAGATCTTTTTGTTGCTGCTGTTGATGATTTGATGACTCCGTTACCGATAATCAAGCTGAATCTGTTAAAGGCTGGGATTTTCCCAAGTTGTGAAAAAGATTGTTGCCTTTGTTCATCCTTACCATCCGACAGTCCGTTGTTGAAGTTAAGCATCCAACGCCTAATGGATAATCAAGAAATCCTTTTTGAGAAGACTCCTGTTACACCGACTCCTGTCAATGATGTTGCCATAATTACCATATCCGCCAATCTTTCCAAGGTCTCCAAAAGATCTGTTAAGATTACATCCGATCCAAAGATTATACCTCTGAAGATAACTATGCCGGGGCCCATCCCGTACAAGTCCAACAAATCAATACCGTGGAACTATGGTGGAGAGATCTTCTACCACGGTATTAAACAGATTGAGTCAGCTGAAGAAAGTTCTGATGAAGAGACTTCCGACATTGGAAACATTGCTGGAATGAGTAAAATCACCCGCAGTGGAAGAATTTTCTCTCTGGAGATTGCTCCACCAAGGGCAATCTTCGGACCCTCAAATGCTCCTAAGGTTACTCTTGTACCGGTCAACATATCTGCGAGAACTCCAGTTATTCAAGAAGTTGTAACTCCTGTGGTTGTACCCTCTGCTGTTGCTGATGATAGAGGGAAAGGGATCCAAGAAGCACCCGTCAGGACGAGGGCTCAGCCTTTGGTCATCCCTGAGACCACTCAAAAAGAAATGGAGAAAAATTTGAAAATAATTAAGAAAAGCGACTATAATGTTGTGGAACAACTGGGGCAAACCCCCTCAAAAATCTCTATGCTGGCCCTGTTGCTCTGTTCAGAGGCTCATGCCAAAGCTTTGATCAGATTCTTGAAGACGGCCCATGTGCCCCGGGAAACCTTCGCGGATCAGTTCCAGGAATGTGTAGCTAGCCTAACAGCCGATAATGGTCTTGGCTTCTCCGATGCCGATTTAACATCTAAAGGGAGAAAGCATAATGACGCTCTGCATGTCTCGGTGGAATGCAGAGGGACTACTCTAGCTCACGTTCTGGTTGATACTGGGTCGTATTTAAACGTCTTGCCGAAGAAAGCATTGGATAGATTGTACTGTGAAGGCCTAACCCTGAAGCCTAGCAATATCATTGTCAGAGCCTTTGATGGCTCTAAAAGGATGGTTCACGGGGAGGTGGACATCCCGATTAAAGTGGGAACTGAAACCTTCAACTCCATATTCTATGTGATGGACATCTGTCCTTCCTATTCTTGCTTGTTGGGAAGACCCTAGATCTACAATACTGGGGCCGTCACTTCTTCTCTGCACCAAGTGCTCAAGTACCCTGTCCAGGGGAAAATTATAACAATTCATGGCGAAGAGGAGTACATGATAAGCCATCTAAATTCTTTCCGTTATGTGGAATTGGATGGTGAATTCATCGAGACCCCTTTCTACCATTTTGAAGAGGTAGCTCAGGAGATTGCGGCAGCCAAGACAGTGTCTTATGTACCCTTGATTACCAAACCTGTGCCTCGGATGTCATCCCTCAAGGATGCAAAGGTTGTGATTAAAGAAGGAGGAAGCACAATTTGGGGTCAACTGTCAGACTTTCCTTTCAAATCTGATAAATTCGGCTTGGGTTTCACTGCTTCTGCTCAAAAGGCTGTACGCCGCTCCCGGGATGGAGGGCCACCGTTGAAGATCACCCATCATGGAGTCAATGCTTTGGGGGATAGTGAAGAGGAGAGCAACTTGGAAGACTGGATTTTCCCTACTGTTGACGGAGGACTGAGCAACTGGGAGACGAAAGACTTTGTTCCCATTACTTTCATAAATCAATAATTTATCTTTCAAATATTTATGTTGGTCTATAATAATTCTTAAACAATTCGTACACTTTTTGCCTTGTGCCTTACCCGAGGTACATAGGTCCATTTGTAAGGGTTTAATTTTTCATCTTCATATGCCATTTTAATGAATCATGGACGTTTTCACATATAAACTTTTGTGTTCATTTTCTTTCTTTTTACATTCTTATTTGTTTAAAGGTGGCTATCCCTTACACACACCCACACTTACAAATGCAGGCACCCTTCCATTCCGGATTCCATGAGTTACAATTCTGCTATGGCCTTCAGTGACTCTGAAGATCCGGTCTACCATGCCGAATACGAAGGTGATGAAGACTGTGAAGTGCCGGGAGAGTTGGCTAGACTGCTACAATAGGAAGAAAGGGCTATTCTGCCCCATGAGGAGCTGTTAGAGACAATCAACTTGGGTACAATTGAAGATAGAAAAGAAGTCAGAGTGGGTGCCAACCTAGAGCCAAGTGTCAAAGAGCGCTTAATTCAGCTGTTGAATGAATATGTTGAGATCTTCGCCTGGTCTTACGAAGACATGCCGGGACTCGATACAGATATTGTGGTTCACCGTCTCCCTATGAGAGAAGACTATCCACCAATTAAATAGAAAGTCCGCCGCATGAGGCCCGACATGTCTGAAAAGATCAAAGCCGAAGTGATGAAGCAGTTCAATGCTGGGTTTCTTGCTGTTACTTCCTATCCATAATGGGTTGCTAACATTGTGTCCGTGCCAAAGAAGGACGGCAAAGTGAGAATGTGCGTGGATTACAGAGACTTAAACAGGGCTAGCCCTAAAGATGACTTTCCACTACCGCACATTGACATTTTGGTTAACAATATAGCTTAGCACAAGGTATTTTCTTTCATGGATGGATTTTCAGGGTACAACCAGATCAAAATGGCCCCTGAAGACATGGAGAAAACTACTTTTGTTACACAATGGGGTACGTTCTGCTATAAAGTGATGCCATTCGGACTGAAGAATGCAGGGGCAACCTATCAACGCGCCATGGTAGCTTTTTTTCATGACATGATACATCATTAGATTGAAGTCTATGTAGACGACATGATAGCCCGTTCACAAACAGAAGAAGAACACCTCAACCATCTGCAAAAGCTGTTTGTCAGGTTGAAGGAGTACAAGCTCAGACTGAACCCTAACAAGTGCCCTTTCAGAGTCAGGTCCGGTAAACTCTTGGGTTTCATAGTCAGCAACAAAGGCATCGAGGTTGATCATGCCAAAGTCAAAGCTATACAAGAAATGCCTGCCCCTCGCAGTGAGAAGGAGGTCAGAGGTTTCTTGGGACGCTTAAACTACATTGCAAGGTTCATTTCTCACCTAACATCAACCTATGAGCCAATCTTTAAGCTGTTGAAGAAAGATCAGGTGGTTAAATGGAATGATGACTGTCAAGTTGATTTCGATAAAATCAAGGAGTATTTGCTAGAACCTCCTATCTTGATGCCTCCCGTTGAAGGAAGACCGCTAATCATGTATCTGACTGTTTTGGATAATTCAATGGGGTGCGTACTGAGCCAACATGACGAGTCTGGCCGAAAAGAGCATGCCATTTATTACCTTAGCAAAAAGTTTACCAACTGTGAGACCCGATACTCACTGCTCGAGAAAACTTGCTGCGCTTTGGTATGGGCTGCTCGCCGGCTAAGGCAGTATATGTTGACTCATACCACTCTACTGATATCTAAGATGGATCTGATCATGTACATCTTCGAGAAGCATGCTTTATCTGGAAGAATAGCTAGATGGCAAATGAACCTTACAGAGTACGATATACAGTACACGACCCAAAAAGCTATAAAGGGGAGTGTACTAGCTGACCATCTAGATCATCAAGCTGTCGAATATTACCAATCCATGAAGTTCGACTTCCCTGACGAGGATATCATGACATTGGATAACATTGAAGACTTCAGACCATATGACGGACCTGAACAAGGATCCCGATGGACCCTGTACTTTGATGGTGCCACTAATGCACTTGGAAATAGTATCGGCGCGATACTCATCTCTCCAGAAGGTTTCCATACACCTCACAACTAGACTCTGCTTTAACTGCACCAAGAACATGGCCGAGTATGAAGCTTGCATCTTTGGGCTCAAAGCTGCAATAGACCTGGGAATCAAATCTTTGGTTGTGTTTGGAGACTCAGCTTTGGTCATCCGTCAGATCAAAGGAGAGTGGGACACTAAACATCCCAATCTCATCCCATACAAAGAACATGTCTTGACATTGCTACCTCATTTCAAGCAGATTACCTTCGAGCACTTCTCGCGAGAAGAGAACCAGCTAGAAGATGCTCTAGATACAATGTCCTCTGTGTTTAAACTTAACCGGGATAACGAGGCTCCCTAAATCACCATTGAACGAATGGACGAACCTGCACATTGTCACGAGATTAATACCGAAGAAGTAGTGGACCGGCCTTGGTTTCACGAAGTCAAAAGGTATCTCGAGGCTCAAGAATACCCTGAAGGAGCTTCAGTCAACGACAAAAAGTTCTTAAGGAGATTCTCAGCTAAGTTCTTCTTGAGCAATGGTATCCTTTACAAGCGCAATCATGATTGCATTCTGCTTCGTTGTGTGGACAAGGTTGAAGCTGAGCAGATAATGGCTGAACTACATAATGGTACCTTTGGCACTCACTCTAGAGGACATACGATGACTAAAAGGATTCTACGTGCAGGATACTACTGGTCTACCATGGAAGCTGACTGTCATCAACATTCCCGTACTTGTCACAAATGCCAAATCTATGCAGACAAGGTACATATACCTCCAGTTCCTCTCAATGTCTTAACAGCTCCTTGGCCATTCGCTATGTGGGGAATCGACATGATTGGAGAGATCAAGCCTACATCATCCAATGAACACCGTTTCATCCTGGTAGCCATTGATTACTTCACCAAATGGGTTAAAGCAGCTTCCTTCGCATCCGTCACAAAGAATGTGGTTGCCCGGTTCATCAAGAAGAACCTCATTTGCTGGTATGGTATCCCCGACAGGATCATCACCGACAACGGTACAAATCTGAACAACACTATTGTGGTACCCCAAAATTTGCCCTCCCATTTCTCAATAATTTCTCATCACAAATCCTTTGGAACTCAAGATCCAGTTAGGGTTTCATCTGCTCAAGACTTCTCCTTGCACTGTTGACCCAAATTAGGATTTGTGTTTGCACAAAGATGTTCTGACCTAAAATGCCTAAGATGACTTTCATGCTTCATATTGGACTCCCAAGTTTATCCACATCAAGTTTCAAGCCTTGATTCCAAGTTTTGCCCAGTCAATTGGACAGTTGACCTAGAAATCAACTGTATTGGGGAAAAAGTCAATTGTGGCCAATTGACAGTCAAATCTCATGAAAATTGACCCACATCAACATTATGAACTCACATGGACCATTTGATCAAGTTTGGATCACAATTCCACAAGAAATTTGATCAGATCACCAAAAGGGCAAAATGGTCATTTTTAGGGTTTTGACTGCACAAAGGCAATTTTTGACTGTTTGACCTAGCCAATGGCAAACCAGGCTCACATATGGACTCAAGGACCCCATGGAATTGTCTTGACATGCTCAACAAGTTCAAAAGATCCCAAATGCACAAGATTGACAGTTGAATTTCCCAATCAATTGATCAATTTTGACTGTATACTGAAAAGTCAAACTTTGACTTTTTGGTCAAAATCAAGTGTCAAGATTCATTTTTCATCAAAACATGCCAAATCATGGAACTTGTTCATCAAGAAATCAAGAATTGCAAATTAGGGTTTGAAATGAGAATTTTTCATAACTTAGAATTTTTCTAAGTTATGAAAAAACCTAATTTTTTCCTAACTTTGCCCCACTTTCTCACCAAGATTCATTTGGATTCAAGCAAAAGACAAAACATGAAAGTTGTAGCCTATTGCATAATCTACAACTTTGATTCACAAATTTTTCCCAAAAGAAGCTTGTATCTCAAGTTACAATTTTTGGAATAAGGGTACCAAACCATTCTTAACTTAGTGAAAATTTGACCTATTTTAGGCAAGGTTTTTACCTAACTTCAAGACCATTTTTCACATACTTCCACTTGGAATTTCAATTTTCATTTCAAACATGGATTGTAGTAAACATTCCAAGCTTTCAAAAATGTCCAAGAACTCATCAAACAACCTCATGGTTAGGGAGAATCGAATTTGGCAAGTTGGGCAAAAATCACTTTTGTTCTTGACCAAGACATGTTCATACACATTGCCATTTTCAAGTCAGCTTAGTTTATGCTACATTACAGACATCTAATCCCATTTGCACTCAATAATTTAATGCACACTCATTATGCCAAAGTCTTATTTTGTGTGTCCAAACATTATTTGCAAGATTTAGCCATTTATAGATAAAGCATAATATCCATTTTTGAAAAGTTAAGCTTTATGTCAAAGTTGCAAATCAGCAAGTACAGATCAAATCTCTTTGGCACAAGTTTAGGAACTGATCACACTGATCAATGCCAAGGTTTGCAGCATATTATGGGGGCCTCTACCTGTCTAAACACCAACTTGGCCTTTGGTTGCTTAAAGTGTAAGAAATATAGCATATCACAACTCAACTTTCATCTCAGCACAAAAGAGCTTAAGAAAATACTTTGTACACTTCCTAAACATCCATCCTAAGCTAGAACACGAGCTAACCAAGTCCCAAACACTCTCACTCACAAAATCACCATTGAACTGCACAAAAACAGGGCTTGCTGCAGTTTGAGTTCCAACTCTCATCCCTTTCATGCACTCTTGCTAAAACCACCTCAAATACATCCCATAACATCCCTTGAAGCTAATCCAAACCTCAAACACGACCTGTAACACTCCCAGGCAGGATCACCATTTTCATTTTCTTGTTTTACAGTTGAAGTTCCATAGCTCGATTCAAAAGGTTTCAAGACAAAGTAAAGCTTGGAATAACATCCCTGGACATCAAGGAAGCTGTACCAATCATCACCTTGCTCTGAAAGTACCTCCATCATCAGATACAACTTCAACTGAACAGGTATATTCTTGAACTTCTATCTCTCAATGTAGGCATCATTAGCTCTAAGTTTGTGAATAAGAAGTGTTCTACTCATGCCCCTGAAACTGTACATACCTTTACTTTTCATTTATATTATGTATGCTTAGAGAATTTGATGTCTGAACTTGGAATAAATATTAGGTTAAGAATTGGGGGAGAAGAAATTCTCTCTCATTTCTGAGAGTTAAATCATGTTCTTTATATGTGTGAATTCGTGAGAAGATGCTTAACATTTTTGATGTTGTAAGTTTTTGCTAAAACTCAAAGAATCAGGACCATACAATGGAAGAAAGAGGCGCGTGTTTTTTGTTCAAACAGAAGTCTGGAGGTTGAAGAAAGACTTGGTGGGCTGGGCTTGTGTTGTCATTTCTTTTTACACCCTTTTGTTACTTTGACACCCCCTAGGTCCATTTGACTTATTTTTATGATTTTTTGACTTTTGTTTTTTATTCCTGACTTATTTATTTTTCCTCATGATATTAAAAACATAAAAATAATTTTTTAAACCATTTTTGATTTTTTTAGGCATTTATTTGTTTATATTGATATTTGTACATAAATAAATAAATAAACACTTTTTACTTAAAATACTAGAAAATAATGTAAACACATTTTATTTTCATTTTTATTTTGTTTTATCTTCTTAAAATATTTTGTATAAAATATACTTTTTTTATAAATATTAAATATTATTATTTTTGTATATATAATACATATATTTAGAAATTAATACATATATATATATATATATATATATATATATATATATATATATATATATATATATATATATATATATATATATATATATATATATATATATATATATATATATATATATATATATATATATATATATATATATATATATATATATATATATATATATATATATATATATATAAGAATATTTAGTAAATAATACAAAAATATATACATTTTATTTTTATTAATATTTAATAGTAAAAATACCTTTTTGACAAATATACTTCATTTTTATTTTTTTTTGTAAATAATTGATAAATGTTAGTATATATTAAATAATTAATACTTTTATCTAAGAAAATTAGGGTTTTGCCCTAAACATAAAAAAAAACTCCAAAAATAATACTTTTTTTTATTTTGTTTATTTGACATAAAAAAATACCTTTTTTTCCATACATATAAAAACCCTTTTTTACATTTTGCATATTTATTTTATTTCCATTTAATTATGCAATTGATTACTTTGTAAATATTCCAAATTGATGTAATAGTTAGATTTAAATTTCTTGTCAAATACCCCCCATTTGAACATTTGTACCCCCCTCCCATATTGTGTTGTAATAGCTTAGGAACTTTAATTTTCGCACTTTAATGCTTTCTAAATACACCATGTTAGAATTAGGGTCTGTATGCAAATAAAAAGAACAAAAATAGTTTGACCTAATTTCAAGATAAACAAGCATGAAAATGGACAACACTTATCACACTTGCACCCCTAGGGTATTCCACTTGTTTCCTTCAATAATGGGCCATATTGCATGCTAGGTCTCTTTGGGCAAAAACAAAACAAACAATCAAATGATCATAGTCCCTCGATGACGCTTTCGAAAAGTTGCCTAAAATGATCAAGTCCCTTTCAAGGAAAAATTGCCCAAAGATACTTGGCACCATTGCAATCATGGTCTAAACGATGACCCGCGCCCGTCCCTTTCACCTCCTAACACAAGATTGTCCACCAAATACAATGGTGGAACAAAATTGTCAAAAGGGTTAAAACATAGCATAAATCTTTGAGAACTTTAGGGTAGATAGCTCTTAAGTACTTGTCAACTTGCAAAACAAAACACTTGCCTATTTTCAAACCACACATCACTACACTTTCAAAACAAACTTTCAAAAAAACCTTGAAACATCTTTTCAAAAAGACAAACACCTTTTGTAAAACATTCGAGTAAAGAATTGTTACAAGGGTAGCCTATACAAGGCATATTTTTCAAAACATTTTCAAAAAACACACACACAAAGCACCATTTCAAACAATTGAAAACCAAGGCAAGTTGATCTAAGCAAGTACCTAAGAGCCCATGGATAACCATGGATAGAAAGGGTGCTAATACCTTCCCTTTCTATAATCTACTCCCCGAACCCAAGAAAATATCTCAAAGGTTTTTGCTGTGCTTTTTAAACCTTTCCTTAGGATAAAATAAAAAGTCGGTGGCGACTCTTGCTCAACCGAAACATTTGCGAAAATAAACGCAAAACCATAGTCAGTTCTCCCACCGTATCACAGAACTGGCGACTCTGCTGGGGAAAATTTTAAAAGTGGAGTAACCTTAGGGCTTAGATCACCCTCTTGCATGACTAATTGTTTGATTTGATTGCTTTATATCTTGGCTCTATTGTTTGGGTTTGCAATCCTACACCCGGATTTTGGGAAACATTTCATAGATAGCAATACGTTGTGGAAACTGTGCGGGGTATACAGACACGGTCGAAGCAATAGATATATTAGTGCGACATATTTGTGAGTACCGGTAACCCTTGAGTTCAATCAAGGAGAGTACGGGGCCGCTGAGTGATGTCACTAAGCACTAATGACCTAGAACCTTACTTGACCATCTTGGCCTTACATTAGGGGTAGTGAGATGACCGGCTTTGGTGCAGTTCGAAGTTGGTAGATACTCGATACTACACTCATGGAGGGTTGTTTTCTTGGAATATTTTGGTCGCTAGTTAAGTGGCTAAACCAAAACAATGAACAATGAAAACAATCCAATGATATTGAGCTCCTTAGAACCCAGTTACTATTTATAGGACAGGTTTTTAAGCCAACTACACTCAAGAGGGTACTTACCCATGAAACCTCATGCAAGCCTGAAACTAGGGTTTGGTGTGAATTGCTTGTACATATGTTTTGTGCATACATCATAAACATCATAAAGCATCATATGCATTCACTAACCAATTCAAGGGTTTGGATCTTCATCTTTGTTCTTGTTTTGTAGGTCATGGAAATTCCTCGCAGAAAAACCATCCAAGCCAACCTTGTGAGAATCTCTCCTCAACTCAAGGAGCTCACCTCAAGAATTCCGGAAAGCTCATCCTTCAGTGAAAGACATGGTAGACTGCTCAGCTTAGTCAACACCAACATTGAAGAAGACATGATGAAAGTGCTATTCCAGTTCTTTGACCCTCTTCACCACTGTTTCACTTTCCCTGACTATCAGTTGGTACCCACTTTGGAGGAGTTTTCTCAACTCCTAAGAATCCCTATCCTTAATCAACTACCCTTCAACGGTACGGAAAAGGAACCAAAGCCGGAAGATGTTGCTCGAGCATTACATCTACAACCATCCGACATCAAGGGGCATTGGGAAACCAGAAGCGGCGTCAAAGGATTCTTAGCAAAGTTCTTGTTTGAGAAGGCACAAGAATGTTGGAATTCATTGGACCTACAAGCCTTTGAAGAAATTGTGGCACTCCTTATCTATGGGTTGGTTTTGTTCCCAAACTCTGACCAATTGGTAGATGTCAACGCCGTCAAAATTTTCTTGTCCAGAAATCCGATACCAACATTGCTTGGGGACATCCTTCACTCATTTTACACACGAACAATGAGAAAGAGGGGTGTTCTCATGTGTTGTACTCCTCTCCTTGCAAGGTGGTTTATTTCGCACCTTCCACAATCTGTCTTGAAGAATGACCAAGGCTCAAGGTGGTCCCAACGGTTGATGACTCTTACTCACTCTGATGTACATTGGTGTTCTCGGTCCAGAGAAAATGTCATCATCGTCGATCGTTACGGAGAATTTCCTAATGTTCCTTTACTTGGAATCAGAGGAGGTATCACCTACAACCCTTGCCTAGCTTTGAGGCAATTTGGATATGCACGGAGGGATGGCCCTCACGACATGTTGATTCCTGACCTAGTTTTTGACTTCGACAACAATGCGCAAGGACTTCGCCAAAGATTCATCAGAGCTTGGGGGAGGCCCAACAAGGTTGATAGCAAGACCCTGGGACACAAGAACTCCATCCCTCTTGAGCCTTATCTCAAGTGGGTACGAGCCCGAGCCCAGAGTCTGATGATGCCTTATCCTCATGTTCTCCCTGTGATTAAAGAGCCCGTCATGGAAGGAGAGGTTCCCTACACCATCCTATATCCTGACATGCCTACATCATGGGAGGAAATGCAGAAAAGTTGGATTCAGCTCAAGGAGGAACGAAACACTTTTGAAGCCAGCTTCTACGCCAGTGAGAAGAAGGTTTTAGAGCTCACCCGCCGACTCCATGAGCAAGAGGCCCTTAACACCTACATCGCACCAAAGAGGATGCGCAATGTCTTTTTACCTTGAGAAGTTGTTTTTGTAATATTTGGCCCATGGGCATTTATGTACTAACAAATTTCTTCTTATTAATATGACGTGCGTTCTTCTTTGTCTGCAACAATTTTGAATGTTCTAAATCCTTGAATGCATTGCATACATAAGCATACCATTCATCATGTGCATAAGCAGGTCTCACTCCAGGTTTCCTTATCTGTCTGTTGTTTATTTCAATAGGATGGATCTCGAGCAAACAGTCAAAGACCTGCAAGCTCAAAATGCACAGTTCCAGCAACTCCTGACAACCTTGGCTAAAGGTCAGGAGGATCTCAAGACCTTGCTGGGGAATAAAGACCCAGTGAAAAAGAAGAAAAAGAGACTCAGGGTGGCTACTTTAGGGAGAAGATTTGACGGAGAGGCCAGGAGAGTGCTTGAATTTCCTCCTACTTCTGATGAAGGGACCAGTAAAGGAGGTGGGGCTGCGGTACCTTCCGAGTCCGATGTGGAAGAAGAAGAGGTCGAAGAGGATGAAGACTACTCTGATCAGCAATACCCTCCAGCTGATGATAAATACAAAGGTTTAGAAGACAGATTGGCCGCCATGGAGCTACAGAGAGTACCGGGTTTGGATTTTGAAGACTTGGGTTTGGTTGCCGAGATTGTGATTCCCCCAAAATTCAAAGTGCCGGTTTTTGTGAGGTATGATGGGCTGTCCTGTCCAAAAATGCATCTCAGGTCCTACGTAAGAAAGATCCAACCCTATACGACAGATAAAAACCTTTGGATCCATTTCTTTCAAGACAGCCTTTCTGGGGCTCAATTGGAGTGGTTCTATCAGCTAGAGGGAACCAGCGTCCGAAACTGGGAAGACTTGGCCACCGCCTTCTACAAACAATATCAGTATAATTCTGACCTTGCTCCTACGCGTACCCAACTTCAGGGTATGTCACTTGGAACAGGCGAAGGATTCAAAGAATATGCACAAAAATGGAGGGATTTGGCTGGCAGGGTGCAGCCACCTTTAACCGACCGTGAACTTGTTGATATGTTTCTAGGGACCCTATCTGGGCCTTTTTTCAATCATCTGATTGGTAACTCTTCCGCGGGGTTTACCGATTTGATCTTAACAGGCGAAAGAATAGAAGCTGGCATCAAGTCAGGAAAGATTCAGAAGGGTGTCGCTGCAAGTGTTGAGAAGAAGCCTTTTAAGAAGGAAACAGCTGTGGTATATTCTCAGAGAAGAGCAGGGAAGACTGAGCGCCGACCGACCGTGGGGGCCGTAATGATTCAAAACCCTTCAAGTGAGCAGCCTCGCTATAACCAGTCCAGACCAAATCAGCAACGGGTGGAACGACCACAACGGCAGTTCACCCGCATTAATATGACTCCAGCGCAAGTGCTTCCCCATCTGTTAAAATTGAATCTCGCCACTATCAAAGATGCACCAAAAAATGTGAATACGTCCTCTCCGCATTACCATCCTAATGCTAAATGCGCCTACCATTCTGACAGTGTTGGGCACGACACCAATGATTGTTGGGCACTCAAGCACAAAATCCAAGACCTGATAGAGGCGAAGGAGGTGGAGTTCGACGCTCCGGAAAAGCCTAATGTGATATCTGCTCCCATGCCGAAGCACGGCCGAAATGTCAATGCCATTGAAGAATATTTGTATGTTGCTGATGTCAATATTCTGATAACTCCATTGTTAACCATCAAGTTGAATCTGTTAAAGGCCGGGGTCTTTCCGGGATGTAAAGAAGACTGCTATTGTTGTTACTCTCTGCCGTTTGATTGTCCATTACTGAAGAAAGGCATCCAAGGCCTAATGGATAGTCGACAAATTTTGTTTGAAAAAGTTTCTGCTGTTCCAACCCATACTGAAGATGTCTCAATCATAACCATTCACGCCAATCTTTCCAAGGCCGTCAGAAAGCCTGTTAAGATTACACCAGCTACGAAATCTGTTCCTTTGAAGATAACAATGCCAGGGCCTGTCCCCTATGTTTCTGAGAAGTCAATACCATGGAACTACGGAGACGACGTCTACTACCATGGTATTAAACAAATCGAAATAACTGAAGAAAGTTCGGATGATGAAGAAGCCAACATTGGAAACATTGCAGGCACGAGCAAAATCACCCGGAGCGGGAGAATATTTTCTCCAGAGATTGCCCCTCCAAGAGCAATCTTTGGACCCTCATCTTCCGACAAGGTCATCCCTACACCAATAAAACTCTCCGCTAGAACCCCATTGATTGAAGATGTTGTTGTTCCTAGTATTGTCCCTCCTACCGCTGTTGATAAAGGTAAGGGAATCCAAGATGAGCTCGTCAGGACGAGGGCTCAACCCTTGGTCATCCCGGAAACCTCCAAGAAGGAAATGGATGAGATCTTGAAGATAATCAAAAGGAGTGATTATGATGTGGTAGAACAGCTGGTGCAAACCCCCTCAAAGATCTCCATGCTGGCACTACTAATTTTCTCGGAAGCGCACGCTAAGGCTCTGATAAAATTCCTGAAGGCAGCCCATGTGCCCCAGGAAACCTCTACATATCAATTTCAAAATTGCATGGCCAGCCTGACTGCGGACAATGGATTAGGTTTCTCTGATGCCGACCTAACTCCTAAAGGTAGAAACCACAATGATGCCTTGCACATTTCAGTCGAGTTCCGAGGAACTACTCTCGCACATGTCTTGGTCGACACTGGTTCGTCGCTGAATGTACTGCCTAAGAAGGCCTTGGACCGACTAGATTGTGAAGGGTTAGAGATGAAGCCGAGTGATATTATTGTTAGAGCTTTCGATGGTTCGAAGAGAATGGTCCATGGGGAGGTTGATATTCCCGTCAAGATAGGCACTGAGGTGTTTAAATCTACTTTCTATGTGATGGACATCCGTCCGTCATACTCTTGCTTGTTGGGTAGGCCTTGGATACACCATGCTGGGGCAGTCACCTCCTCCTTACATCAGATGTTGAAGTATCCTGTCAAGGGAAAGATTATAACCGTCCATGGCGAAGAGGAGTACATGATCAGCCACTTGAATTCCTTCCGGTATGTGGAGGTAGATGGGGAGTTCATTGAGACGCCTTTCCAGCATTTCGAAGAAGTCCTTCCTGAAATAACAGTAGCAAAGTTGGCAGCTGAAGCACCGAGGCAGATGGCCAGGATGGCATCTCTGGAGGACGCAAAGGCCGCAATAAAGGAGGGGAAGAATTCAGCATGGGGGCAGTTGCCTGATATTCCACATAAAACAGACAAATTTGGATTAGGGTTCACTACCGCAGGCCAGAAAGCTATGCGCCGTTTGAAGATTGAAAGAGCGCCAGTCAAGATTTCTCCCTACGGAATCAACGCTTTGGAGGACGAAGACAAAGAGAGCAACATCGAAGAGTGGATTTACCCAACTGTCAAAGGAGGATTGTGCAACTGGGAGGCAAAAGACTCTGTCCCCATCACTTTTATTCATCAGTAATTTATCTGTCAAACATTTCCTATTTGGTCTGTAATATTTATTTTCGAACAATCCGTACACTATCTTTTCACCTCATGCCTTGCCCAGGGCATGTAGGTCCATTTGTAAGGGTTTTGATTATTTTTCATATCCATATGCCATGTTTAATGATTCATTGGACGTTTTTCATTTGATAAACTGCTTGTGTTCATTTTCTTTCCTTTTTCATTTTTGTTTAAGGATGGCTATCCCTTACACACACCCACACTTACAAATGCAGGTACCCATCCACTCCGGATTCCATGGGTGACGATTCTGCTATATCCTTCAATAACTCTGAAGATCTGGTCAATCAAGCCGAGTATGAAGATGACGAAGGTTGTGAAGTACCAGGGGAACTAGCCAGACTTCTACAGCAAGAGGAAAGGGCCATCTTACCTCATGAAGAGTTGTTGGAGACTGTCAACTTGGGAACCGAGGAAGACCAAAAGGAGGTGCAAGTGGGTGCCAATCTGGAACCAAATGTCAAGGAACGCCTGATACAGTTGTTTAATGAGTATGTTGAAATCTTCGCTTGGTCTTATGAAGACATGTCGGGTTTAGACACATACATCGTGGTTCACCGTCTCCCCACAAGAGAGGATTGCCCACCGATCAAGCAAAAAGTCCGCCGAATGAGGCCTGACATGTCTGAAAAGATCAAAGCAGAAGTGATGAAGCAATTCGACGCTGGATTTCTGGCTGTTACGTCCTATCCTCAATGGGTCGCTAACATCGTGCCAGTACCTAAGAAAGATGGCAAAGTCAGGATGTGTGTGGACTACCGGGATTTGAATAGGGCCAGTCCCAAAGATGATTTTCCACTTCCACACATTGACATTTTGATCGACAATACAGCTCAGCACAAAGTGTTTTCCTTCATGGATGGATTCTCGGGATACAATCAAATCAAAATGGCCCCCGAGGATATGGAGAAAACAACTTTTGTCACACAATGGGGCACGTTCTGTTACAAGGCGATGCCGTTCGGGCTGAAGAATGCAGGGGCAACTTATCAACGCGCCATGGTAGCTTTGTTTCATGATATGATACATCATGAGATTGAAGTTTACGTAGACGATATGATAGCTCGGTCACAAACAGAGGAGGAGCACCTTGAACATCTAGAAAAGCTGTTTGCCAGGTTGAAAGAATACAAACTCAGGCTGAATCCAAGTAAGTGCACTTTTGGAGTTAGGTCTGGTAAACTTCTAGGATTCATTGTAAGCAACAAAGGCATTGAAGTTGATCCAGCAAAAGTGAAAGCAATACAAGAGATACCTGCTCCTCGTACTGAAAAGGAGGTTAGAGGGTTCTTGGGGCGCTTGAACTATATTGCCAGATTCATCTCTCATCTGACTTCTACCTGTGAGCCAATTTTCAAACTCTTGAAGAAAGATCAGGTGGTCGAATGGAATGACGATTGCCAAGCTTCTTTTGATAAAATCAAGGAGTATTTGATAGAACCTCCTATTCTGATGCCACCCGTCGAAGGAAGACCATTGATCATGTATCTGACTGTCTTGGATAACTCAATGGGGTGTGTTTTGGGCCAGCATGACGAGTCTGGTCGAAAAGAGCATGCTATTTATTACCTTAGCAAAAAGTTTACCGACTGTGAGACTCGCTACTCACTGCTCGAGAAAACTTGCTGCGCTTTGGTATGGGCTGCTCGCCGACTAAGGCAGTATATGTTGACTCATACTACCTTGTTGATTTCCAAGATGGATCCTATCAAGTATATCTTCGAAAAGCCCGCTTTATCTGGAAGAATAGCCAGATGGCAGATGATCCTAACTGAGTATGACATCCAGTACACCACCCAAAAAGCTATAAAAGGAAGTGTACTAGCTGACCATCTGGATCATCAAGCTATCGAAGATTATCAACCCATGAGATTTGACTTCCCAGACGAGGACATCATGAATTTGGACAACATTGAAGGTAACGGACCGTATGACGGACCCGAAAAGGGATCCCGATGGACCCTGTACTTTGATGGTGCTTCAAATACACTGGGAAATGGTATTGGCGCAGTACTCATTTCTCCGGAAGGTTGTCACACGCCTTTCACGGCCCGACTTTGCTTCAGCTGCACAAACAACATGGCTGAGTACGAAGCTTGCATCTTTGGTCTCAAGGCTGCTATAGACTTGGGGATCAAATCTTTGATCGTATTTGGGGACTCGGCTTTGGTTATCAGTCAAATCAAAGGAGAGTGGGATATCAAGCATCCTAATCTTATCCCATACAAAGAACATGTCCTGACATTGTTGCCTCATTTCGAGCAAATTACCTTCGAGCATTTCCCGCGAGAAGAGAATCAGCTAGCAGATGCTCTAGCTACAATGTCCTCCATGTTTAAACTCAACTGGGATAATGAGGCTCCCCAAATCACCATCGAGCGAATGGATGAACCTGCACATTGTCACGAGATTAATACCAAAGAAGTAGTGGAACAACCCTGGTTCCATGAAATCAAAAGGTATCTCGAGACTAGAGATTATCCCGAAGGAGCTTCCGTAAATGACAAGAAGTTATTAAGGAAATTCGCTGCTAAGTTCTTCCTGAGCAACGACATCCTTTACAAACGAAGCCATGATTGTGTATTACTCCGATGCGTAGACAAAGCTGAAGCAGAGTTGATCATGACCGAGATACACAGCGGCACATTTGGCACTCACTTGAGCGGGCATACAATGGCTAAGAAGATCCTAAGGGCAGGCTATTACTGGTCTACCATGGAAGCTGACTGCCATCAACATTCCCGTACTTGCCACAAATGTCAAGTCTATGCTGACAAGGTTCACATCCCTCCGGTTCCTCTCAACGTTCTGACTGCTCCGTGGCCATTTGCAATGTGGGGCATTGACATGATTGGAGAGATCAAGCCCACGGCTTCCAACGGACATTGTTTCATCCTAGTTGCCATTGACTATTTCACCAAGTGGGTCGAAGCGGCTTCCTTCGCCTCTGTTACTAAAAATGTGGTTGCCCGCTTCATCAAGCAAAATCTCATATGCCGGTATGGTGTTCCAGACAGGATCATCACAGACAACGATACAAATCTGAATAACACGATGATCACCGCATTGTGCGAACAGTTCAAGATTTATCATCACAATTCATCTCCCTATCGGCCGAAGATGAACGGTGTTGTTGAAGCTGCAAACAAAAACATTAAGAAGATCATTCAGAAAATGACAGTCACTTACAAAGACTGGCATGAGATGTTACCGTTTGCTCTACATGGATACCGTACGATGACACGTACTTCAACCGGGGCAACCCCGTTTTCGTTGGTATATGGCATGGAAGCTGTCCTGCCTATGGAAGTTCAGATTCCCTCCCTAAGGATTATGAAGGACACAGGTTTGAACGAAGATGATTGGATGCAGACCCGACTTGATCAACTCAATCTGATCGACGAGAAGCGACTCGCTGCTATATGCCATGGTCAAACGTATTAAAAGCGGATGATCAAGGCCTTCAATAAGAAAGTCAGGCGTCAAGTGTATCAAGTCGGAGATCTCATAATCAAGCGGATTATCTTGCCGCAAAGTGATCCCAGGGGCAAATGGACTCCTACATATGAAGGACCATTTGTGATCAAGAGCATATTTTCTGGTGGTGCAATGATTCTAACCACCATGGACGGCGACGATTTGCCGCACCCTGCGAACGCAGACATAGTCAAAAGATACTACGCATAAAATAACCCGACAAGTCGAAAACCCGAATGGGCGGCTTGGGCAAAAATGGGCATCCCGGTGAACCGAAAACCCGAAAGGGCGGTTCAGGCAAAAATTAGGGATAAAAACAAAAAAATCTGTACGCCCGGCAAGCTGAAAACCCGAAAGGGCGGCTTGGGAAAAAAGGGGTTTCCCGGTGAATCGAAAACCCGAAAGGGAGATTCAGGCAAAAGTTAGGGAATTAAAGCGTATGACTATGTCTCGTCGGATCACTTCAAAGACAATCTCTTCATCAACCAGTTCCAGGTTTCTGATCAATCCAGTCATCGGCAAACGAAGCATCGGATGGACAGATATTCAGAGTTGTGAAGGCTATAGCAGAACGGAATCCCATGGAATTATTTCACATAGCCATCTTTATTTTGTATAAATCTTTCAATATTTACGACAAAATCCTCTTACTAGGATGATTGTCTCCTTTGTACAAATATACTCAGAGAAAGTTAATACAAATACTCTTCCCAGAAATTCGTGTCATTTCCTTTTTCTTTTTCTCTTGCACTAATTGTTTTATTTTGAGAAACGTCCAATGTTTTATTAAATAGGCATATGCATTTGAACATAATCATGTCCCTATGAATTAAGAAAGAAGATTGTTGATAGGTTGAAGGTGCAGTTGGATATCTTGATACCCTTTCAAAGGAAACCCCCAGGAGATTTGGAATCCATATCCCAAGCAAGTCTTGAAGCTTATCCTCGGTAGATTCTGGAAGCTCATCCCCTGCAGAGTACGGACGTCTCTCCCGAGTTTTATTCAAAGTTACACCTCACAAGGGCTTATAACTGGGTTATCCTCAGCTTATTGCCACGAAAGATCGCACTCGGCAAATTTCTTCTTATCCCCAGCGGAGTTCATCAGAGTTCCCCAACATAACTTATCAATACAATCCCCCAGAGGAGCTTATCTTTGTTATCCCCAGCCAGAGAACCCTCCAGAACTCAATTCCCCTCAGAGTTTAAGTTTCAGTATCCCCAGCCGAGCTAAAGCTTCAAATTATCAATCCCCAGCGGAGCCAGACTAGTGAACCTTCTCCCCACAGAGATACTTCCCACCAAACTGAAGATTCTCAGTGTTACCTCCCCAAGCATGAGTCTATTAGATTGGAACTCCCCAGTCGAAGTCATCAGGAATTTTCTTCCCGAGCAGCAGCCAAGGAATTATTCGTCCCAGCAGCAGTCAAGATACTTTTATCTTCAGCCATCTCGGATTCATCTATCCTCAGCAAGATAACTCATCAGCTTACATGCGCATTCATTTACATTCATATCATATAACATACGTTGCATCATGCATCATGACATTGCATACAACTAACTCTTTACCTTTTCAGGTAAGACCAATCGACAGACTAAAATCATTATCTTCCTAGATTCTCTCCAGGAATAGTTCAGATGTGACCCAGACATGGCAACATTCTAATGCTTATTCCAGATTCATCCAGATGCAGTTTTTACACGAGCTCATCATTAGGAAACCCTACACCGGTTCCTCATCCACCTTCAAGATTTCTGAAAACAGTTTACGGGTTCTCCAAGTAAAGGATATTAACCTATCGCTTGTTCAGTTTCTTCTCAAGACTTCTGAAAACAGTTTATGGATTCTTCCCAACAACGAATGTTAATCTATCAACTTGTTCAGATGTAGACTTATGAAAACAGTTTATGGATTCTTCCCAACAACGGATGTTAATCTATCAACTTGTTCAGATGCAACTTTTGAAAACAGTTTACGGACGTTTCCCAACAACGGATGCTGCTCTATTGCTTATTCAACCTCAGGATTTCTGAAAACAGTTCACGGGTTCTCCAAGTAACGGATGTTAACCTATCACTTGTTCAGTTTCTTCTCAAGACTTCTGAAAACAGTTTATGGATTCTTCCCAACAACGGATGTTAATCTATCGCTTGTTCAGATGTAACTTTTGAAAACAGTTTACGGACGCTTCCCAACAACAGATGCTGCTCTATTGCTTATTCAACTTCAAGATTTCTGAAAACAGTTCACGGGTTCTCCAAGTAACGGATGTTGACCTATCGCTTGTTCAGATTCTTCTTAAGACTTCTGAAAACAATTTATGGATTCTTCCCAACAACGGATGTTAATCTATCGCTTGTTCAGACTCTTCTCAATCTCTGAAAACAGTTTACGGATGCCTCCAGGTACGGATGTCAATCTATTTCTTATTCAGACCCCAGTTCAAAGATGGTCCTAAGCATGGACACCTTCCTGATACTCATTCCAGATGGCATCTTTAAGCCCATCCCCGACAATTTTCTGTCACTCTCCCCGATGGCATCTTTAAGCCCATCCCCGACAATTTTCTGTCACTCTCCCCGATGGCATCATTAAGCCCATCTCCAAATGGCATCTCTAAGCCCATTCCCGCATCCATTGTTTTGACGAGTGCAAATTTCCGGGCACTCTAGTGTCCAATCTCCTTTTACCCTCGAGTCACGAAAGGCAAACTTGCCAATCTAACTCTTCGGATTCAAGAAGATTGAACAGGGGCAACTGTTGTACCCAAAAATTTGCCCTCCCATTTCTCAATAATTTCTCATCACAAAGCCTTTGGAACTCAAGATCCAGTTAGGGTTTCATCTGCTCAAGACTTCTCCTTGCACTGTTGACCCAAATTAGGGTTTGTGTTTGCACAAAGATGTTCTGACCTAAAATGCCTAAGATGACTTTCATGCTTCATATTGGACTCCCAAGTTTATCCACATCAAGTTTCAAGCCTTGATTCCAAGTTTTGCCCAGTCAATTGGACAATTGACCTAGAAATCAGCTGTATTGGGGAAAAAGTCAACTGTGGCCAATTGACAGTCAAATCTCATGAAAATTGACCCACATCAACATTATGAACTCACATGGACCATTTGATCAAGTTTGGATCACAATTCCATAAGAAATTTGATCAGATCACCAAAAGGGCAAAATGGTCATTTTTAGGGTTTTGACTGCACAAAGGCAATTTTTGACTGTTTGACCTAGCCAATGGCAAACCAGGATCACATATGGACTCAAGGACCCCATGGAATTGTCTTGACATGCTCAACAAGTTCAAAAGATCCCAAATTCACAAGATTGACAGTTGAATTTCCCAATCAATTGATCAATTTTGACTGTATACTGAAAAGTCAAACTTTGACTTTTTGGTCAAAATCAAGTGTCAAGATTCATTTTTCATCAAAACATGTCAAATCATGGAACTTGTTCATCAAGAAATCAAGAATTGCAAATTAAGGTTTGAAATGAGAATTTTTCATAACTTAGAATTTTTCTAAGTTATGAAAAAACCTAATTTTTTCCTAACTTTGCCCCACTTTCTCACCAAGATTCATTTGGATTCAAGCAAAAGTCAAAACATGAAAGTTGTATCCTATTGCATAATCTACAACTTTGATTCACAAAGTTTTCCCAAAAGAAGCTTGTATCTCAAGTTACAATTTTTGGAATAAGGGTACCAAACCATTCTTAACTTAGTGAAAATTTGACCTATTTTAGGCAAGGTTTTTACCTAACTTCAAGACCATTTTTCACATACTTCCACTTGGAATTTCAATTTGCATTTCAAAGATGGATTGTATTACACATTCCAAGCTTTCCAAAATGTCCAAGAACTCATCAAACAACCTCATGGTTAGGGAGAATCGAATTTGGCAAGTTGGGCAAAAATCACTTTTGTTCTTGACCAAGACATGTTCATACACATTGCCATTTTCAAGTCAGCTTGGTTTATGCTACATTACAGGCCTCTAATCCCATTTTCACTCAATAATTTAATGCATACTCATTGTGCCAAAGTCTTATTTTGTGTGTCCAAACATTATTTGCAAGATTAAGCCATTTATAGATAAAGCATAATATCCATTTTTGAAAAGTTAAGCTTTATGTCAAAGTTGTAAATCAGCAAGTACAGATCAAATCTCTTTGGCACAAGTTTAGGAACTGATCACACTGATCAATGCCAAGGTTTGCAGCATATTATGGGGGCCTCTACCTGTCTAAACACAAACTTGGCCTTTGGTTGCTTAAAGTGTAAGAAATATAGCATATCACAACTCAACTTTCATCTCAGCACAAAAGAGCTTAAGAAAATACTTTGTACACTTCCTAAACATCCATCCTAAGCTAGAACACGAGCTAACCAAGTCCCAAACACTCTCACTCACAAAATCACCATTGAACTGCACAAAAACAGGGCTTGCTGCAGTTTGAGTTCCAACTCTCATCCCTTTCATGCACTCTTGCTAAAACCACCTCAAATACATCCCATAACATCCCTTAAAGCTAATCCAAACCTCAAACACGACCTGTAACACTCCCAAGCAGGATCACCATTTTCATTTTCTTGTTTTACAGTTGAAGTTCCATAGCTCGATTCAAAAGGTTTCAATACAAAGTAAAGCTCGGAATAGCATCCCTGGACATCAAGGAAGCTGTACCAATCATCACCTTGCTCTGAAAGTACCTCCATCATCAGATACAACTTCAACCGAACAGGTATATTCTTGAACTTCTATCTCTCAATGTAGGCATCATTAGCTCTAAGTTTGTGAATAAGAAGTGTTCTACTCATGCCCCTGAAACTGTACATACCTTTACTTTTCATTTATATTATGTATGCTTAGAGAATTTGATGTCTGAACTTGGAATAAATATTAGGTTAAGAATTGGGGGAGAAGAAATTCTCTCTCATTTCTGAGAGTTAAATCATGTTCTTTATATGTGTGAATTCGTGAGAAGATGCTTAACATTTTTGATGTTGTAAGTTTTTGCTAAAACTCAAAGAATCAGGACCATGCAATGGAAGAAAGAGGCGCGTGTTTTTTGTTCAAACAGAAGTCTGGAGGTTGAAGAAAGACTTGGTGGGCTGGGCTTGTGTTGTCATTTCTTTTTACACCCTTTTGTTACTTTGACACCCCCTAGGTCCATTTGACTTATTTTTATGATTTTTTGACTTTTGTTTTTTATTCCTGACTTATTTATTTTTCCTCATGATATTAAAAACATAAAAATAATTTTTTAAACCATTTTTGATTTTTTTAGGCATTTATTTGTTTATATTGATATTTGTACATAAATAAATAAATAAACACTTTTTACTTAAAATACTAGAAAATAATGTAAACACATTTTATTTTCATTTTTATTTTGTTTTATCTTCTTAAAATATTTTGTATAAAATATACTTTTTTTATAAATATTAAATATTATTATTTTTGTATATATAATACATATATTTAGAAATTAATACATATATATATATATATATATATATATATATATATATATATATATATATATATATATATATATATATATATATATATATATATATATATATATATATATATATATATATATATAAGAATATTTAGTAAATAATACAAAAATATATACATTTTATTTTTATTAATATTTAATAGTAAAAATACCTTTTTGACAAATATACTTCATTTTTATTTTATTTTGTAAATAATTGATAAATGTTAGTATATATTAAATAATTAATACTTTTATCTAAGAAAATTAGGGTTTTGCCCTAAACATAAAAAAAAACTCCAAAAATAATACTTTTTTTTATTTTGTTTATTTGACATAAAAAAATACCTTTTTTCCATACATATAAAAACCCTTTTTTACATTTTGCATATTTATTTTATTTCCATTTAATTATGCAATTGATTACTTTGTAAATATTCCAAATTGATGTAATAGTTAGATTTAAATTTCTTGTCAAATACCCCCCATTTGAACATTTGTACCCCCCTCCCATATTGTGTTGTAATAGCTTAGGAACTTTAATTTTCGCACTTTAATGCTTTCTAAATATACCATGTTAGAATTAGGGTCTGTATGCAAATAAAAAGAACAAAAATAGTTTGACCTAATTTCAAGATAAACAAGCATGAAAATGGACAACACTTATCACACTTGCACCCCTAGGGTATTCCACTTGTTGCCTTCAATAATGGGTCATATTGCATGCTAGGTCTCTTTGGGCAAAAACAAAACAAACAATCAAATGATCATAGTCCCTCGATGACGCTTTCGAAAAGTTGCCTAAAATGATCAAGTCCCTTTCAAGGAAAAATTGCCCAAAGATACTTGGCACCATTGCAATCATGGTCTAAACGATGACCCGCGCCCGTCCCTTTCACCTCCTAACACAAGATTGTCCACCAAATACAATGGTGGAACAAAATTGTCAAAAGGGTTAAAACATAGCATAAATCTTTGAGAACTTTAGGGTAGATAGCTCTTAAGTACTTGTCAACTTGCAAAACAAAACACTTGCCTATTTTCAAACCACACATCACTACACTTTCAAAACAAACTTTCAAAAAAACCTTGAAACATCTTTTCAAAAAGACAAACACCTTTTGTAAAACATTCGAGTAAAGAGTTATTATAAGGGTAGCCTATACAAGGCATCTTTTTCAAAACATTTTCAAAAAACACACACACAAAGCACCATTTCAAACAATTGAAAACCAAGGCAAGTTGATCTAAGCAAGTACCTAAGAGCCCATGGATAACCATGGATAGAAAGGGTGCTAATACCTTCCCTTTCTATAATCTACTCCCCGAACCCAAGAAAATATCTCAAAGGTTTTTGCTGTGCTTTTTAAACCTTTCCTTAGGATAAAATAAAAAGTCGGTGGCGACTCTTGCTCAACCGAAACATTTGCGAAAATAAACGCAAAACCATAGTCAGTTCTCCCACCGTATCACAGAACTGGCGACTCTGCTGGGGAAAATTTTAAAAGTGGAGTAACCTTAGGGCTTAGATCACCCTCTTGCATGACTAATTGTTTGATTTGATTGCTTTATATCTTGGCTCTATTGTTTGGGTTTGCAATCCTACACCCGGATTTTGGGAAACATTTCATAGATAGCAATACGTTGTGGAAACTGTGCGGGGTATACTGACACGGTCGAAGCAATAGCTATATTAGTGCGACATATTTGTGAGTACCGGTAACCCTTGAGTTCAATCAAGGAGAGTACGGGGCCGCTGAGTGATGTCACTAAGCACTAATGACCTAGAACCTTACTTGACCATCTTGGCCTTACATTAGGGGTAGTGAGATGACCGGCTTTGGTGCAGTCCGAAGTTGGTAGATACTCGATACTACACTCATGGAGGGTTGTTTTCTTGGAATATTTTGGTCGCTAGTTAAGTGGCTAAACCAAAACAATGAACAATGAAAACAATCCAATGATATTGAGCTCCTTAGAACCCAGTTACTATTTATAGGACAGGTTTTTAAGCCAACTACACTCAAGAGGGTACTTACCCATGAAACCTCATGCAAGCCTGAAACTAGGGTTTGGTGTGAATTGCTTGTACATATGTTTTGTGCATACATCATAAACATCATAAAGCATCATATGCATTCACTAACCAATTCAAGGGTTTGGATCTTCATCTTTGTTCTTGTTTTGTAGGTCATGGAAATTCCTCGCAGAAAAACCATCCAAGTCAACCTTGTGAGAATCTCTCCTCAACTCAAGGAGCTCACCTCAAGAATTCCGGAAAGCTCATCCTTCAGTGAAAGACATGGTAGACTGCTCAGCTTAGTCAACACCAACATTGAAGAAGACATGATGAAAGTGCTATTTCAGTTCTTTGACCCTCTTCACCACTGTTTCACTTTCCCTGACTATCAGTTGGTACCCACTTTGGAGGAGTTTTCTCAACTCCTAAGAATCCCTATCCTTAATCAACTACCCTTCAATGGTACGGAAAAGGAACTAAAGCCGGAAGATGTTGCTCGAGCATTACATCTACAACCATCCGACATCAAGGGGCATTGGGAAACCAGAAGCGGCGTCAAAGGATTCTTAGCAAAGTTCTTGTTTGAGAAGGCACAAGAATGTTGGAATTCATTGGACCTACAAGCCTTTGAAGAAATTGTGGCACTCCTTATCTATGGGGTGGTTTTGTTCCCAAACTCTGACCAATTGGTAGATGTCAACGCCGTTAAAATTTTCTTGTCCAGAAATCCGATACCATCTTGCCGCAAAGTGATCCCAGGGGCAAATGGACTCCTACTTACGAAGGACCATTTGTGATCAAAAACATCTTTTCTGGTGGGGCAATGATTCTAGCCACCATGGACGGCGATGACTTGCCGCACCCTGCGAACGCAGACATAGTCAAAAGATACTACACATAAATGACCCTCTAGGTTGACACACCGAGGCAAAAAAAGGGGGCATCCCGGTGAATCAAAAACCCGAAAGGGCGGTTCAGGCAAAAATTAGGGATAAACAAAAAAATCTGTACACCCGGCAAGTTGAAAACCCGAAAGGGCGACTTGGGCAAAAAAGGGTTTCCCGGTGGATCGAAAACCGGAAAGGGCGGTCCAGGCAAAAGTTAGGGAATTAAAGCGTATGACTATGTCTCGTCGGATCACTTTAAGGACAATCTCTTCACAGACAAGCTCCTGGCTTCTGATCTACTCAATCATCTTCAAATGAAGCAACAAATGGACAAGATATTCAGAGTTACGAAGGCTATAGCAGAATAGGAACCCCATGGAATTGTTACACATGGCCATATTTCTTTGTGTAAATTTTTCTCAATTTTTATGACAACATTCTCTTACTAGGATGTGTGTCTCCTTTGTACAAAATACTTACACAAAGTTAATACAAAGATACTTCAAAGTGCAGAAAAACTATTTGCCTTTTCTTTCTTTTTACACTTGTGTTTTATTTGAAAACGTCCAATGATTTTATTAAATGAACATATGCATTTGAATATAATCACTGCTTACAAATAAACGAAATGAGAAAGAATAATTACTGATAGGTTGAAAGTATAGGAAAACGTCTTTAGGCTATTCCAAGAGAAATCCCCTGCAGTACATCATTTACATCCCCAGCGGAGCTAAAACCTTGAAATACATATCCCCAGCGGAGCTAAATTTCAAAATTCCCATTAGAGTTAAAACTTCAAACTCCCAATCCCCAATGGAGCCCAAAACTTTGAACTACGGGCCCTCAGCGAAGATGAAACCTTCTTCCCTAACGGAGTCAAATTTTCAACTATAAATCTACAGCGGAAACCATTCAGTTTTCCCCAGACTCCCCAGCAAGTTGTCTTAAAGTCTGAGAATCAACCCGATAACAGTTAACTTTTGTCTTATCCCCAACCTAGGATAACTCCCCAGTAGATTGGCATACAACCCAAACTCCTGATCTCCCCAGCGGGATAGCTACTCCCCAGCAGTAAGCTTTTTCCCCCAGAGTCTTGAACTTACTCTTCAGCAGGATAACTACTCCCCACAGAGTTTTTACTCCCCAACAGAATGAAGATTCTCACTCTTGATTCCCCAGTGAAGTTGCCAGAGTCTTCATTACTCCTCGGCATGAATTTGTCAGAATTTTTAATCCCATGCAGATCGAAGATTCTCATTCTTGACTTCCCAACATGAATTCCCCAAGGATTCAAATTCCCCTAGCAGAACAAAGATTCTCATTCTCAGTTCCCCGCAGAAGCCATCAGAGCCTTCCTTATTCTCCAACAGATCAAGGTTGTCCTTTGTTTGATCCCAGGTAGAGATCACCAGAGTTTCCCTATTCCCTAGTCGAGTAAGGATTCTTATTGTGTAATCCCCAGCCATAGTCGTCAAAGTTCTCTGGATTCCCCAAGCAGAATGTATATCATCCTCCAAGGACTTGAAAGATACCTATGTTCCTAGGAAAGTCGGGAAGGATTCTCACATCCCCACAGAAGTTGTCAAAGTTTTTGATAATCCCCGCGAGTTGCCAAGGATTCTCTATCCCCAACAGTAGTCAGCAAGGATTTCTCATCCTCAGCGATCAAAGATTTCGAATCTCCAACAGCGGTCATGGATGTATTTTCCCCGGCAGCAGTCAAAGATTTTATTATCTCCAGCTATCAAGGATTTATCTTCCTCAGCATAACAACAAATCAGCTTACATGCGCATACATTACATTCATATATCATAAACATTGATAAAACACATTTTATTGCATCATATATTTCATGCAACATAACTTTGTGTTTCAGCTAACATTTTACCCTTTTTTCAGGATAAGATTAAAAGCTATCTCTAACAAATATTCAAAGATTTCAGATATAGTACGGATACACTCCAAACACGGAAGTCATTCTGTTACTCATTCAGATTCTATTTCAGATACGCTCCAAACACAGATGCCATTCTGGCCCTTACACCAGAAGTTCGATTCTCCCCATTGCAGTCGCCACGGAAGTCATTTTGTCACTTATTCAGATCCCAGTTACAGTTTCAGATACACTCCAGACACGGAAGTCATTCTGCTACTCATACAGATCTCAACTTCAGATACAGTCCAGATACGCTCCAAACACGGTAGCCATGCTGACCACTCATGTTGATGTTCCCTAATTCAGATACACTCCAGACACGAAAGTCATTTCTGATACTCATTCAAGTTTTCAGCATTTAGATACAGTCTAGATACGCTCCAGACACGGTAGCCATTTTGTCACTTATTCTGACTTTTTCCCCAGCTCAGAGATGCTCCAGACACGGATGCTATTCTGTCGCCTATTCAGATTTCAGATTCAGATACAATACAAATACACTCCAGACGCGGAAGTCATTCTGTTATTCATTCAAACTCAAATATAGTTACAACTCGGATACGCTCCAGACACGGACGCCATTCCATTACTCATACAGACTCAGTCTCTAGATAACAGTTCAGATACGTTCCAAACGCGGATACCATTCTGATACTCATTCTTTTGACTTACAACATGCAGTTCAACAAACATTCTTAGATGTCATCTTTAAGCCCATCTCCGACAAGACTCGGTCACCTCTCCAAATGGCATCTTTAAGCCCATTCCCTCAACTACATCTTTGACGAGTGCAAATTTACGGGGACTCTAGTGTCCAATCATCTTTTACCTTCGAGTCACGAACGGAAAAACTCGCCAATCTAACTCTTCAGGTTCAAGAAGATTGAACAGGGGAAGATGTTGTACTCTAAAATTTTCCCTCTCATTTTATCAAGATTACCCCTCACAAGACTCTTTGGACTCCAGACAGGATTAGGGTTTGCTCTGCTCAAGACATCTCCTTGCACTGTTGACCTGAAATTAGGGTTTAAATTTGCACAGGGATTTTTGGACTTCCAATGCTCAATGTGACTTTCATACTTCATGTTGGACTCCTAAGATTTCTCATACCAAGTTTCAAGCTTTGAATCAAATTTTTGCCCAGTCAATTGGATAGTTGACCTAGAAATCAGCTGTATTGGGGAAAAGGTAAACTGTGGCCAATTTACAGTCAAACCTCATAATGTTTTATCCACATCAACATTATAGACTCATATGAACCATTTGATCAAGTTTAGACCACAACTCCTCAAGAAATTTGATCAGATCATCAAAAGGGCAAAATGGTCATTTTTAGGGTTTTGACTGTAGAAGGGCAATTTCTGATTTTTCACCTAGCCAATGGAAAATTGGGTTCAAGCATGGTTTCAAGGACTCAATGGCATCATCTTTACCTAATCACAAGGTTCAAAAGATCTTAAATGCATTGGATTGACAGATGAATTTTCTAGTCAATTGATCAAAAATCAACTGTACACTAAAAAGTCAAACTTTGACTTTTTGGTCAAAACCAAGTGCCAAGGGTCATTTTTCATCAAGATGTGTCAAAAAATGAAACTTGTTCACCAAGAAACCTAATTTTGGAAATTATGGTTTAAAATGGAAAATTTTCGTAACTTAGAAATTTTCTATGTCATGAAAATTTCTCATTTTTCTCTCCAACTTTTCCCAACTTTTTCACCATGATGAAATTGGATTCAAAGAAAACTTCCAACATTAAAATTGTATTCCTCCACAAAATCTACAACTTTTATTCACAAAGTTTTCCTAAAAGATGCTTGGATCTCAAGTTATGATTTTGTGAACAAGGGTCCATGAAACTTTTAACTTAGTGAAATTTTGCCCTAGTTTAGGCAGGATTTTGACCTATCTTCATGGCAATTTTTCACATAGTTTCAAGTGGAATCTCAAAATGCATTTCAAAGATGTATTATAGAGCATGTTACAAGATTTCCAAAATGTACAAGAACTCTCCAAGATCATTTGTGGTTAGGGAGAATCGAAGGATTGAAAATGGAAAATCATCACTTTTGTCCAAGGCATTTTACACCATGCTACAACTTGCAAATCTGTCCAAACCTTGCTTGTACTTGGTTTGCAGGTTCTAATACTTTCTAAACTCATAAATTAAATGTAAACACATTGGATTAAGGCTTTGTGTTGAGCTTTAGAATATTACACATTGAATTAATCCATTTTTGGCAAAAAGGCAACAATACCATTTCCATAAAGCACACCTTTTGCAATTTTGTTTCTCTTTAGAATTGGACCCAATTTTTTGCAGCAAACAAAGTCCACAAACTTGAGGCAAAGTACACCAACTATGTTAAGCTAGAATACAGGCCTGTACAGGCCTTGGCATTGTCAACTTCAACTTTTGCTTCAAAAACAAGAAACCTTGCAAAGTCCACACAACTTTTGGTATCTAATAAAACCAAGCTTTGTAAACATTTCAAACAACCTTAGCATCTTTTACCAAGCCAGAAACACGAGCTCCAAGCCTCTCAAACACCTAAATACACAAAACACTCTATTTCTGCCCAAAATAGGGCAAGCCCTGCAGAACTCAAGCCATCTTCACATTGCCTCGTGCGTTTTGTCCCAAACTACTTCAAACACTTTCTAAACAATACACCTAAACTATCCAAGCACCTGTCCAGCCACTGTAACTCCATTTACACACTTCACCATTTTCAAATTCTGAGTTTGCAGGTTGAGTTTTATAGGGAGATTCAAACCATTTCAAAGCAAGCTAAGCATTGGAAAGGTCAAGGGAACATCAAGCAAGCTCAAATGTCCTTCAGGCCTCACTAAAAGTTGCTACATTGCCATACTCGAGCTTGACTGAAATAGGTAATTTTCAAACTTCTATCTCCTTATTTAGGAATCATTAGGCTTGGGTTTGTGAAACAAAAATGTAGCCCTTAATGTCCTTGAACTGTACATATGTATATAATTCATTTATGTTAGCTGAGCTAGGAGAATTCGGATGTTGAAGTTGCTAAATTTTTTAGGTTAGAAATTGGGGGTGATAAAATTCTCCCTGGCTTCTTAGAGTTAGATTAAGTTTTTTATATGGTTAAAATCGTGGTTTAATGCTCTATAACTTTCATGTTGCAAGTTTTTGTTTTTAAGCACATATGCAGGAGTTACCAGTTTGAACAAGGATGCGCGCGTTTTCTGTTTCCAGAGGTTAGGGACGAAGTGAGTTGGGATGGGCCTGGCTTATTCTGCTTTTGACACCCCCATGCTTACTTTCTGCATCCCTTGGCCCATTTGTTTTATTTTTGCATATTTTTCATTTCTTTTTTTTATTTTTTGACTTTATTATTTTTTCTTGAACATTTAAAATCATAAAAAATATTTTCTTTATTTTTGGAATTTTGTCATATTTTTGTTTTATTTTTATTTGCATAATAAATAATTATTAGGTTAATATTACTTTAATTTCTTAATTAAAACTTGTAAATAATATTAAAATACTTACATATTTTATTTTATTATATTATACATGTAAAATAATATTTTCCCACTAATTTTATTTTTTTAATATTTTGTATATATTATATTTCTTTGTACAAAAATGAATAAATAAATAATATTAGAATGAATTTTCTTTTAAAATCAAAATTAGGGTTTTCACCCTTTCCAAAAATAATCATTTTTATTTTCTTGTTTTTTAAGGCATGAATAAACTTATTTTTACATACATAAAAATAATAACAAAAACATCCTTTGCATATTTATATTTATTTGTACATTTAAATATTTGTCTATTTATTTATTTGTGCAATATTTCAATTTGGTTGTAATAATAGTTTTAGGGTTTATTTTTGAGCAATATCCCCTTATTCAAACTTGTACCCCCCCTCCCATAATAATGTTGTAATAGTCTTAGATTTACTTTTACACATTTATTGCTTTTATATGCATGATTAGTAAATTAGGGTTTGTATGATAACCAAAAATCAAAACAAATAGTATGACTAAACAAAGACAAAAATGCATGAAAAATGACAACACAATGCACACAAGCATCTCTAGGGTTTCACCCACTATGTTGCCTTAAAACATGGCCATGGTATGCATGCTAGGTATCTTGGCAAAACAAAAACAAAATAAAAAGATCATAGTCCCTCGATGACGCTATCTTGGTTGCCTAAAAAAATGATCTAGTCCCTCAAAAACTTGCTAAGATACTTGGCACAATTGTTATCATGGTCATACAATGACCCACGCCTATCCCGTTTAACATCCAAACACAAGGTTGTTTACCAAATACAATGGTAAAACAACAATGTCAAAGGTTTAAAAATATGTAGGAAAGATCTTTGAGTAGGGTAGACAACTCCTAGTTACTTGATCAATTTGCAAACATCCTCGCTATTTTCAAAATACACACACAATTTCAAAACAATTTTCCAAAACAAACTTTCAAACATTGAAACATTTTTCAAAAGACAAACACCTTTGTATATATTCAAACAATAATCATTACAAAGGTTTTCTAAACAAAGGCCTCTTTTCAAAATACTTTCAAAACCACACAAATCACCATTTCAAACAATTTAAAAGTAAAAGCAAGTGATCTAAACAAGTAACTAAGAGCCCATGGAAAACCATGGATGAAAAGGGTCCTAACACCTTCCCTTTTCATAATCTACCCCCCGAACCCAAGAAAACATCTCAAAGGTCTTTCCTATGCTTTTTGACCTTTCCTTTGGATAAAATAAAAAGTCAGTGGCGACTCTTGCTAAACCGAAACATTTGCGAACACAAACGCAAAACCTCAAGTCAGTTCTCCCACCATATCACACCAGTGTTGGCGGAGTACATTGACTATGGAGGTGTTGGTCATTGTTCTTGATTTTGTTATCACATTTATAATATATTGAGGGCATTTATGATATTGGACAATGGTCTGTTATCGGTGTGTCTCAATCCCAGGAGGTAGGGATTGGGTACGAGATGTTGATTTCGGAGGTGATGGAATCAATGAAGCATTATGGAGGTGATGGTAAAAATTGGTGGGCTCTGATCCTAGGAGGTGAGGATCGAAATGGTGAACTTGAGTGTTTGTGTATTGGTACCATATACATTGAGTCGAGTTGTGAGTCCCATTGCATTGCATATTGGTTGTGTTGTTATTGTGTGGTTACGAGTCAGAGAATGAACTGAGTTATGAGTGTGTTAAGTGAAAAAAAATTGGGGTTTGAAACTTTTGAGAACATATTTTTCATGTCAAGACATAGCTAAAATGATTTGTAAGAAAAATTGGGTTTTGGGATGGCTTAAATTGATTTTCGTTTTGAAAAAGTTGCAGAAAAGTGCTTCTGCTACAGGTGTAATCGGTGTAACCAGTTACGCTGTTGAAAAATGGGTTTTTGGATTATTTTCGAGTCTGTAACTGGTTACGGGGTTTACGTAACCGGTTACAACTTTTAAAAATGGGTTTCTGGGCTGTTTTTTAGCCCGTAATTGATCATGGCTTATGGCGTAATCGGTTACCGCTATTCTGACATAATTTTGTAAAACTTTAAAAATTTAGTTCCGGGACTCAGATTTGAGTGCCGTTCGTAGCGTTGGAAAGCTGGAGTGAAGAACTTTATTCTAAAATTGGTTTTAGTACCTGAAAATGTATAATTTGTTGTGTGATTATGTTAAATGCATTGTATTATTTTTGATATGGTGTGACAAAATCTAAGATGCATTGTTGTTGCTTGCTATGTCGTATGTTGATGTTGCTGAGCTGTTATAGTGTGTGTTGGTGCATGGTGGCCAGTATTGGCAGAGTACATTGACTATAAAGGTGTTGGTTATTGTGCTTAATGTTGTTGTCACATGTATAATATGTTGTATGCATTCATAATGTTGGACAATGGTCCTTTGTTGGTGTGCCTCAATCACAGGAGGTGAGGATTGGGTGCGAGAAGCTGATTTCGAAGGTGATGGAATCAGTGAAGCGTTATCAGAGGTGATGGAAACGAATTAGTGGGATATGATCCTAGGAGGTGAGTATCAGAGCGGTGAACCTGAGTGTTCGCGTATTGGTACCACATGCATTGAGTCGAGTTGTGAGTCTCATTGCATTGCATATTGGTTGTGTTATTATTGTATGGTTGTGACTCAGAGTCAGAACTGAGTTATGAGTGTGTTCGGTGAAAAGAATTTGGGGTTTGAAACTTTTGAAAAGTGTTTTTTCATGTCAAAACATAAGCTAGACGATTTGTAAGAAATATGGGGTTTTGGGATGACTTAAAGTGATTTTCATTTTGAAAAAGTTGCAGAAAAGTGTTTTTGCTACATGTGTAATCGGTTACGTGTTTTGGTGTAACCGGTTACACTGTTGAAAATCGGGTTTCTAAACTGTTTTCGAGTCTGTAAGGGGTTTGGGGTAACCGATTACCACTTGAAAAATGGGTTTCTGGCCTGTTTTCGAACCCGTAGTCAGTTACGGTATAGGGCGTAATCGGTTACCACTGTTCTGACAGAATTTTGTAAAACTTAAAAAATTCATAACTTTAGTTCTGGATGTCCGATTAGAGCACTGTTTGAAGCATTGGGAAGCTGGCGTGAAGAAATTTATTCTAAAATTAGTTTCAGTACCTGAAAAACTATAATTTGTTGTGTAATGGTGTTAAATTCATTATATTATTTATGACATGGTGTGACAAAATCTGAGATGCATTGTTGTTGCTTGCTATGTTGTATGTTGATGTTGCTAAGTTGTTATAACGTGTGTTGGTTCATGGTGGTCAATATTGTTGAAGTACATTGACTATGAAGGCGTTGGCTATTGTTCTTGATGTTTTTGTCGCATGTATAATATGTTGCATGCATTCTTGATGTTGGATAATGGTCCGTTGTTGGTGTGCCTCAATCCTCGGAGGTGAAGATTGGGTGCGAGAAGCTGATTTCGGAGGCGATGGAATTAGTGAAGTGTTATTGAGGTGATGGTAAAGAATTGGTGAGCTCTGATCCTAGGAGGTGATGATCAGAGCAGTGAACCTGAGTGTTCACGTATTGGTACCACATCCATTGAGTCGAGTTGTGAGTCTCATTGCATTGCATATTGGTTGTATTGTTATTGTGTTGGTTGGGTGTTGTGTTGATTGTGTGAAATTGTGTTGTGGAATGGGTGATGTGCATGTAATAATCTGATGTTTGCTTATTATCATGCTTTCCTTTATATAATTATGATATGTCACCCCTTCTGTTTGAATGTTACCTCCATGTGAGTAACACGCATGTGATTCGCGGTAGAGGAGTTGATGTGAGTGGAAGATGAACTCTTCCTTTTTAATTTCTAGTGTCAGCGTCTGCTCTGATGTGTAACACCAGGGAATGAAATTTTTTATGTCTTTTATGTTTGTTGGAGATTTTTGGATATATCTTAAGTTGATGTTATTTATGCTTACTTTTAAACATGATTATGTTCTAAACAATTATTTGATGATGTTTCCGCTGCTTAAATAAAAGTTGAATTTTCAGACATGTTTCTTTATTATAATCTTTATTATAAATTTTTTTTAAAAAAAATGTGTTACATATCATAATCTATGAGCATGTTTTGTTGAATTGTAGCATCTTAAATATTTTTGTGTTGAATTTACTCTGATAATTTTTTTAAATTACGAGAGAATTATTTAGGGTGTTACATAGTGGAGTTGTAACGCCCCAAATTATTTTATTTATTATCCGTAATTTAATTATGTGGTATTGTTTAGTGTTTTGGTGTGTTTTGGGTACCTTTGGTGTGAGGTAGTTCCTTTAAAAGTAGAATTAAGGTGTTGGAGTGTATGCGCAAAAGTATAGAATTTGGTGGTGTGGTGAGTAAGACTAATTAAATTATATTAGTTAATAATTATTTAATTATTTAATATTAGGTGAATATTAATTTAATTAAATAATTGATGGAATTATTATTATAATAATAATAATGATTATTTAATTAGTTGGATTAAATTATAATGATAATATAATAAAATAATAGAAAAAAGAAGTGGAGGAATACAAACTGATAGATCGTGAAAGTTTGGAGAAAAGAGAAAGGAGAGCTAGGGCATAGGGGAAGAGAAGATTACCATTGTTGAGAAACTTTTGCAAGAACTCTAAGGTAAGGGTGGAGTTCTAATTATCTAAGGGTTTGTATGATGATGGTGGATAGATTATGTCTATGCTTGGTTTGTGTTTTCTTCTCTCAATATCATGATCATTGTTACAATTTTGTAATTGCTGGATTAATGGAGTAGACATACAATTGTATGTGGTTTGATGAATTAGATGTGTTAGAGTTTTGTATGCTGATATTATGGTTGATGATGGAATGGTAAATCATGTATTTTTGTTGTTGAAATTATGTATTTGATGGAATTGTTTATGGTAGATGTTATGTTGTTGTGTGTGGTTGTGAGTCAGGGGGAAGAGAATTTCCAGGAGATATGCTGATTGGAACTCTGAAAGAAAATTGTGGAGAATGTAAGAATTTACTGTGTGGGGATGTATGGGCAGCATGAGTGTTATCCTAGCTCCTAGAGTAAGTATTTATTACTATTCTTATGTGTATATTTGTTAACAGTTAATCATGTTCATATGCATATGTTCATTCAATTTTAGTCATTGGACGTTTTTGCAATCAAAACAGAAAAAACAAAAAGTTTGCACTTCAAAGTATATTTGTATTGATAATTTTCCTATAAACAGGCGTTTTTGTACAAAGAGACGGAAATCCTAGTGAGAGGAAGTCGTCGTGAAATGAAAAGAATACAAAGTGAAATATATATATATATATATATATATATATATATATATATATATATATATATATATATATATATATATATATATATATATATATATATATATATATATATATATATATATATATATATATATATATATATATATATATATATATATATATATATATATATATATATATATATATATATATATATATATATATAGCCATGTGGAAGTGATCTTATTGGGTTCCAACTCTGCTATTACCCATATGTCTTCGAACATCATCCCTTGCTGTCAGAAGAAGTAGATTGGACTGATCTTGTATCATTTGAACTTTGACCTTGGTAGTAAAGCTGGCTGTAGTGATCCAACGGAGCATAGTCGTACACTTTTAACCCTTAACTTTTGCCTGGACCGTCCTTTCAGGTTTTCAGCCCACTAGGATACGCTTTTTTGCCCAAGCCGTCCTTGCGGGTTTTCAACTTGCCGAATGTACAATCTTCTGTATATATCCCTGATTTTTTCCCGAACCCTTTTGGTTTGTCGGGATGCCCTTATTTTTTCCAAGGTATGTCAACCTAGCGGGACATTCCTATGCATAGTATTTTTTGACTATGTCCGCTGTTGTACCCCAAAATTTGCCCTCTCATGTTTTCCAAGGTCTTCCCCTACATGGTTGGTCATAAACCCTTGCCTAAGAAAAAGGAAAATTTGTGAGTAGTGTTTTCAAGTTCCCTTCGATTGGTATCTCCAAATACCCTTCGATTGGTATTTCAGCAAAACCTTTCGATTGGCCTTGCAACATGATCCTTCAATTGGAATTTCAAAAAAGCCTTTCGATTGGCCTTGCAACAGGATCCTTCGATTGGCATTCCTAAAGGTTCCTTAGGTTGGAGCATTAGAGCTTCCTTCGATGGGAGCATCAAAGCTTCCTTCGATTTGGAGCATCAGAGCTTCCTTCAATTTGGAGCACCAGAGGTTCCTTCGATTGGAGCATCAAAGCTTCATTCGATTGGAGCATCGAAGCTTCCTTCTATTTGGAGCATCAGAGTTTCCTTCGATTGGAGCATCAGAGCTTTCTTTGATTTGGAGCATCAGAGCTTCCTTCGATTGGAACATCAGAATGAAGTGTCCATCAATTGGCATACGAAGGCAGAGGGAAGTTATGAACACTTCGAATTAGAACCCATAACCATTCGAATGAACTGAATCATACCCATTTGAAGGAGCTGAATCAGGGCCGTTCGAAGGAGCTGAATCAGGGCCATTCGAAGGAGGCCATCAGCCCATTCGAAAGAGAGCATTTGAAGGCCAATATGTCCACATTTATGCCAAATTCAAAAATGGACAAAATCCCTTAACTTTGGCCAAGGTTACATATTGGTGTTCATGGCATTCAAATGGTTGTTACAAACATTACATCTCTTGTCCCATCCCTCCTACTCTATATAAGCAGCATGCTTGCAAGCAAAAAAAGGGGACAAAAAAGAGAGATTAGAGAGATACACTGCCCACAAACCCACCAAAGGTTGTCAAAATTTTCATAAGTAATCCAATCCAAGTTAACCCTTCAACAAAAGTATCCACGCCCAGAAGTCCCAGATCGAAGGTACCCACATCCAGAAAGTGCCAAATCGAAGGTTCCAACTACTGGTAAGAGAGGGTAAAATGGCAAACTTTGTATTTACATAACACATCCATATTTGTTGTTTCATTCAATTTGTCATTCTAGACAGGATCAAAGGGCTTTGGTTTGGCACACAGGTCATGTTTTTCGTTTGCTAACACTTGCTGCAGATATAGCCTGAAAATACCTAGTGCGCACATGATCGAAGGACCTGGGTTTCGATACCCAGGTCCTGCATTTTATTTTGATAACATGTTTTTGCAGATGCAGTGCCTCCACAGGTGATCCTTCAGGCCTTTCCAGCAACACGCCTCTAGATCGAAGGCCACATCTTGTCATTAGCTCGAAGAAAATAATACCCTTCACAGAATCGAAAGACAGCCTTCTTCCTCTGAATCGAAGCCCCCCTTTCTCCCTACAATCGAAGTGTACCCATATCCTTCCCAAACCCAATCAAAGAGGGCAGAAAAGGGTACAAATCGAAGCTTGTCCCGTCAATTCTCAAACCCAATCGAAGGCTACTCACATCCATTCCCTAGCTTAATCGAAAGAAGGCTAAAGAAGGGTGAATCGAAGGAGTCCATGACATGGATCGAAGAAGTCTTTTCTCTTTTTTATTTTTACTTTTACTTGTCTTTCGACTTGGTTGTAATAGCGCAGGACCTCTATTTTCTGCATTTGTTACTGCTTTTCATATTAACTGCTAGTAACTAGGCCTGTATAAAAAGACTAATAATCAAACGTTAGCAAACTTAACAAAAAGATAAAAAATAACTGAATATAACAGACTTGCACATATACACCTCTAAGGTACCCCCACTTTGGTTACCTTCAGAAATAAAACATTCATGAGGCAGGAACACTTTAGCAAAGACCCATAAAATCAAAAGATCATAGTCCCTCGATGATCCTACAGTTGCCTTTCGGTAAATGATCTAGTCCCTAAAAGAAAATTGATAAAGAGTCTCCACAAGTTGCCTTCGTGACTGTAACGTCCCTCCAATTGTTTCTCAAAACATCCAACGACAAGTCTACCTACTCACTAATAATAGGATAGCACGGTCTAAAGGAAAAGAGGAAAAGAACAACCTTTTTCGAGTATAAAAGTAGATAGCTGTTAGAAGTTTCCTCAAACTATTTTTGCACTTACACAAAAACTAATTTTCAAAATACGTTTCAAAAACACTTTGTATATTTTCTCCACTATCCCGATAAACATTACAAAGTTCGTCGTACTAAGGCGTTTTCAAAACATTTTCAAACACAAAGCACAAAAGCATCTTGAAAAATGAGCAAACCTCTAAGAGCCCGTAGAAAAATACGGATGGAAAGGGTTCTAATACCTTCCCTTTCCATAATCTACCCCCTTTACTCAGAAAACTTTCGAAAAGGTCTTTTTCTGTTCTTTTCACCCTTTCCTTAATTTTGATAAAAGAAAAGTCAGTGGAGACTCTTGCTTACCGCAACATTTGAAAACACAAATGAAAAAACCAGTATATAACAGTCGGTTCTGCCACCGTATCATAGAACTGGCGACTCTTCTGGGGATAAGTAAAAAGTGGGGTTTACCTTAGAGTTAGTTCATTATTTAACTGCTTTGTGTGCTTTGATTGCTTTACTTTTGAGGGCTTTGTTTGGGTTACTATAGATCCTACACCCGGATCTGGGGAAACCTTTTAGGTAAGTAGCAATAGATCATGGAAACTGTGTGGGGTATACCGACACAGTTGAAGCAATGGCTATGTTGATGCGACACTTTAGTTGGTATCGATAGCCCTTGAGTTAATCAAGGAGAATACGGGGCCGCTGCGCGGTGTCATAAAGCGTCAACTGACCATAGAACCTTTAAATGAACAACTTGGCCATTAGGACGTAGTAAGATGGTCTTCTTTGGTGTATTCTCAAAGTCGGCAGATACTCGATGCTACACTCATTGAGGTTTGACTCCTGTGTTTTGTTTGGTTGCAAGTCAGTCGCCTATTGAATGAAACTTGTGGGAAATATTAGTGATATTGAGATCCCTTAGAACCCGGTTACTATTTATAGGACAGGTTGAGCCAACTAAATTTCAAGAGGGTACTTACCTACAAACCCCATGCAAGCCTAAGCCTAAGGCTGCTTGTGTGATTTGTTTGCTTTCAATTTGAGCTACTTGCAGGGTTTTTATCTAACATTATGATCTCCTTGCAGGATTTGTTTAGAGTCATTATCCAGTAACCTGGACTTCTTAGACTCACTTGTCTTCATCACCTTACACTTTTGCTTAACGCATAGCATACACATCATAAAATCATGCCACGACATTTCCTTAACCATTTCAAGGATCTCAAGGGTTTGCGATGCAGGTTGTGATAAATCAAACATCTAGCAAGGGGCAAGGGGATTTATTTTCCTCTAGTCAATGCCGTCAAAAGACCAAAACACGACAACTTGAGTCAGGGCCTATGACCCACTTGATATGGTGAGCTTGACTCTCGTAGAAGGACACTCAACAATACGAAGTTCTTCAAAGCTACAAATTTCAAATGCTGACATCTTCTTGTTTACCCCGTGAGTCCTTGAAAACATTGCATATGCATATCATACATGTTATTGCAAAAACAGGTTTCAAAGCAGGGTTCTCATCTTATTCCCTATTTATTTCAGCAAGTAAAGAAATGTCTCTTGAACAAACAATCAAACACCTTCAGGCTCAAAATGCTCAGTTCCAACAAATGTTCTTGACTTTGACCCAGGGGCAAGAAGACTTGAAAGCTCTGATCATCAAAAAGAAGGCTAAGAAGGAAAAGAAACCAGTTCGTGTTTTGAGTGTGGAAAGAAGAAGATCAACTAATCGAGCTCTAGATTTTCAACCCCATCAGAGGGAAGGGATAATCAGGAGGAAGATGACGAGGAATCAGAGGAAGGGGACAATAATCCAGCATCTGAAGAAGATGAACCTGACTATTCTGAGGAGCAATACCCCCTGCTAATGATAAATACAAATGGCTGGAGGATCGGCTAAATGCCATGGAGATCCAAAGGGTGCCCAATCTGGATTTTGAAGATTTAGGTTTGGTTCCAGGGGTGGTCATCCCACCTAAGTTCAAGGTCCATTTCTTCGCAAAATATGATGGTGTTTCCTGTCCCAAGTTTCACTTGAGGTCATATGTCAGAAAGATCCAACCTCACACTGCTGACCGGAAGCTATGGGTCCATTTCTTCCAAGAAAGTTTGGCTGACACTCAACTGGATTGGTTCTATCAGCTAGAAGGAACTGAAATACATACCTGCGAAGACTTGGCTGCTGCTTTCTACAAGCAGTACCAATACAATGCTGACCTAGCACCAACTCGAGTGCAACTGTAGAATATGTCCATGAGCTCAAGAGAAGGGTTCAAGGAATATGCACAAAAATGGAGGGATCTAGCTGGTAGACATGTTCGTGGGCACTCTGACATGCCCGTTCTTTAATATGCTGATTGGGAGTTCGTCATCCGGGTTCACAGAGATGGTTCTGACTGGAGAAAGGATCGGAAATGGTATCAAGAGTGGGAAGATCCTGATGGCTGCATCTTCTAATGCTGAGAAGAAGCCATTTGTTGGTAAGAGGGAAGTCAATACTAAGTATGGCCAGAAGGGTCGCAATAAGACTGACGACCACAATCAATCTGTGGGGGAAATACTGATCTCTAACTATACACCTATGCAACGACACTGTGATACGGTGGCAGAACCGACTGTTAATACTGGTTTGCATTTTGTATTCGCAAATTTCGCGGTAAGCAAGAGTCGCCACCGACTTTTATTTTATCCAATCAGGAAAGGGTGAAAAGAATAGAAAAAGACCTTTTTTCGAGATTTCTGAGTACAGGGGGTAGATTATGGAAAGGGAAGGTGTTAGCACCCTTTCTATCCATGGTTTTCCATGGGCTCTTAGGTACTTGCTCATTTTTAAATTTGCTTTCGTGTTTGTGTGGTTTGAAAAGCTTTAAAAATGCCTTAGTGCGGCAATTTACTTTATGGTAACTCTTGTATCAGTCCTCAAGAGTGTGATAAAGCGTTTTTGAAAACTTTTGTTTGAAAAGTATGTTTGAAAGTGTATGGTGTAAAAATCTGATATGAGCAAGTACCTAACAACTATCTACCTACTCAAAAAAGGTGTTCTTTTCCTCATATCCTTTAGACCGTGTTATCCTACTATTAGTGAGTAGGAAACCCTAGTCGTTGGATTTTTGAAGGACTATCAAAAGGGACGTACGACCATTGAAGCAATGGTTAGGAAACCTTAGTAGTTACCCTAGAGTCCTAAAGATCTTTCTGAGGCAACATTCAAATGGGTCATTTTTTATCTTTTGGGACTAGAGGGCAACCACTAAAACTCCATATACTTCATGACCGTTTACCGAAGGCAACCAGAGTGGTGATACCCTAGGGGTGCGCATGTGCGTGTGATTATTTTTTAGTTTTTTATCTTTTCACAGTTATGGTTTTCTACTGTTTCAAATCATTGATCTTTTACATACAATCCTACATATACGTCTAAACAGTTTATATATTTGCAGAGAGTAAAAGCGGAAAAGTAAATCTAATTATTACAAGGCTTCGTGGAATGGGGATCACATGACCAAAAACTTTGGGGATTAAACAGTAAATAGGGAACGAAAGTAAATAACCTAACTAAAACCATTACAATCTCGAAGCAATCACATTAATAATGAAAAATAAATCGTACAACAAAAATAATTAAGCGCGAGAATTTAAATTGAAAAAAAGTGCAAAACCCTAAAAAACTAATTTGAACATTAAAATATATTTTTGGATTTTTATAAAAAGGTTTGAAATTTAACCTAATTTTTCTAATTAATTTTAATTAATGAAACAAATTAAAGTTGATGAAATTAATTAATTTGCAAAAATTAATTTATTAAAAAAAACTAGGTCCTATTTTTTTGTGATAATTTTCTGATTTTATGATAAAAAAGAATGAATAAACAAAGTAATATAAAAATAAAAAGAATAAAAAAAAGAAAGAGTAATGAGCCTGAAAGGGGGGTGTGAAACCCAGACTGGGGGGTGAGGTTGTTGAATTGGGCCAAAGTCCATATCTGATGGTCCAGTGCAAGCGTGAGATCTAGTGATGCTGTGTTAGGAAGGTCCACCATAGGGACTAGTGGCTGGGCGCTAGATCTGGATCAGTGGATGACCAGACATGATGTCATGACTTTAATTTGACTGGATGAGAAGTTATTTTTCTCAATGTTGTTGTATTTCCATATTCCATAGATTGCTACTCTGATATTTTATTCTGCTGCACTCATCTCTGATAGTCTATGTGTGTTTGACTTATTTTCAAACTTCTTTTTGGAATCTGAATTGTGGTTGTGTGTGTGCAAGGATTATAAATTTTTTTTAGTCAAAATTTTCCAAAGGGGGAGATTGTTAATTCTCTATTTTTATGATTGGCATTAATTTTGATAAATCTAATATGACAACAACATGTTAAAAAGAATGTTCTAAACTTGCAGTAAGAACATGTTAGATACGATGTCATATCCAGTTTATATGACATCTTGTCAATTACAGGTGTTCACTTGGATTTATTTTGTTATTAACAGATCGTTGTTTAAACTCTAATTCAACACATCTTATATAGAAAGCAATCTGCATAACACGCTTATATAGAGAAGTTCTCAAGCTACAACTTCTGAGTGCACTAAACACTGCGAACAAGAACTCTGTTATTCTGATTTATATAGTTCTGGAAAGAAGTAAAGAAGTCCAAACAGTAACATTCATCTTCTAAAGCATTTTAAAGCAAGCATGTTCTGAAGCGTTACATTTCATTTATGGCTATTCAAAAGTAACTGCTAAAAGAGGACAAGAATCTCTATGTTTGGAAAGTTCTTTAATTACTATTTATCAATATTCCAAAAGCTCCTCACATGTGTTGTCTATATATACAAGACTTGAAGAAGAAATCATTTACAATTTTACTGCGCACTACAAACAAGATATTTTCATCACCTTCATCTTACAAAAATTCATTTGTGTAAAACATCACTTGTGTGATACTGTTTTGTTAGAAAACACATATTGTATACACTTTCATATATTGTATTGTGTAATACCTTGAGAAAATCGGGTTGTGGTTTAAACTCAAGAAGACGTTGATTATTGTAATAGTATATGTGTAATCAAGTTTGATTAGTGGATTAAGACCTCGTTGAGAGAGGCAAAATCACTTTGGCGGATGGACTAGAGTAGTTTGATTTCAAACGAACCAGAATAACCAACGTGTCTTTTACTTTAAGTTTTTAAAACCCCAATTCAAACCCCCTTCTTGTATTTTTCCATTCTTCACTAATTACTATTACAAGGCTTTGACAATTACATAAATTACAACGAGAAATAATAAAATGTACAAAAATGTAAGGATAATGAAAAGAGAAAAGAAAATTGTTTTTATTTGATGAAAAAGAGCTTTTTATAATTAACCTAATTAATTAATTTGAAAAGAAGTTAATTAATAAAAATTCTAATGTCTAAATTAATTTAATTAGAAAAAGAAATTAAATAGTTTAAGAAGATATTTTCATTATTTTTGTCTATAAAGTAAATAAAATAAAAATAAAATAAAGTGAGAGAATTTGATCTAATTATTTAAGAAAATATAGTTTTTATATTTATTGGTTAAATAATAAAATAGATAAATAAAAGAAAAGATAATAAAATAAAAATAAAATATAAAATGTTGGATCTGAGTTAAAAGTATTAAAGGGGGTGTGAGAAAGTATTTTTGTTTTAGGCCCAAAACAATTTTTGTATAGTTAGAAAATAAACAAACATAAAAAAAGAAGTGGGCTTGGCTGTTGGAAGAAAATAGGGGGGGTGATGTTTAGCAGAAAAATAATCAAGGTCAACCAAAGGAGGCCCAGGCGCGCTGCAAAACAGGAAAAAAAAAGAGACAAAATAATATGAAAAATCACAAAAGGGTACCACTGGGGCTCGAACCCAGGTCCCTATAGTTCCAAGCCTTACGCGTACGCTCTCAACCACTAGGTGGCTATATATCCGATATTTAATACACAAACCAATAAATATATTATAAACCTTGTCCTGAACATGTCATCTTCTTCTTCCTCGCGCCATGATGTTCTTCAACATTTTTGAAATCTGTAACTTCCTCATTTCTCAACCAAAATGGAAAATGTAAACATGAAAGTTGCTTAAAATTTAACCACGATTTCAACCATGTAAATAACTAAAGCTATGGATCAAAGATAAGCACGAATTTTATCTAGTACCTTATCTGACCTAACTTTTTCAAAAAGTTCAAACTCAAAATTCTTCATGCTTAGGCAATATAAATGAATTCTAAGGACATGGTTAGTTTCAGGGCTACGATGTCTACATTTTATCTTTTAAAATCAAATCCAAATGATGCTTATATGAAGAGATGAAAATTTAGAAAACTCACCTTGCAAATAAAGATCTTGTTTTGAGATTGGGCACTTTTCCAGGTGTTGTGATGATCTGGTTAGCTTCAATGGTCCTCTAGGAAGCTAATGCAATGCATACCTTAGATTGAGAGTGGTTGTATTATTTCAGAGAAGTCAATGTGCAGGTTACTGATTTTGAAAATGAAGGATGGTGATGGAGGTGTTACAATCGTATAACAGGTGTTTGGTTAGGTCCTAAATGATATATAGATGCTTTGTGATTGATTTTAAGGAAGAACACACAAGTGAAATGAGAGTTTGAGGTGTGAGGTCAGAAATGGCACAAAAATTAGGTTTTGATACAATTCTGAGTTTGAGGGAGTTTCAAGGCTTCTAATTTTGTGTGCTTGGCTTGTAAACAATGTCTCAACTTATATGAAAAGGTTTGAGGACTTGAGATGGTCAAAAATACAAGATCACATGTTATGGTCATTTGACTTGTTTTTGAAGCAACTTTGACAAATATGGTTTCAAGGTAAGGTACAAAGCTTGTAGGGTGGCTAGAAGCTTTAAACATGTTTGCTATGGACTTCTAGATGAAGTTTGTGTAGAAGGAACAAGTGCAAAGCTCAAGACAAGTTAACTTTGTGATTAAAGCAACTTTTCAAGAATGACAATGGTGCCTTTGTGCCTTAAATGGGAATGTAGCTTGGATAAAGGTTCAAATACTTCGACAAGGGCTCAATGATTTGTGTAAACATCTAATCATGGATATATTTGCAAGTTAGAAGGACTGCAAATTAAGATTATGCAGTATAGGTTTGGTTTTTGGTTATGTATTCATCATCAAAATGACTTGTAATTCAAGAATGGATGCCCAACTTCTTGCCTTCGATTCTCTTAGCTCAAGTATGATCTCTCCAAGTTCTTAGACATTTTTAAAAGCTTGAAACATTATCTACAACCTTCATGTTTACCATTTCAGCTAAACAATCTTAGATTTAGGTGAAAATTGTCCAAGAAGTTAAGTTGAAACTCTACCTAAACTTGTCAAAATTTTCACCAAGTGTTTTATGAAAAAATGTCATGACTTCATGGGCTTATATCTTCAAATATAAGCATTTTTTTGGACATCAACCCTATAATACAAATTTGTAGAATTCATCAAGATCTACAACTTTCATGTTGAAAGTTTTCTTTGAATCATCTTGCATCTTGGTGAAAAACGGTCATGAAGTAATGGATTTATCAAGTATAAAATGTACTTAGAAAATTTTCTAAGTCTTGAAAACTTTGACTTTTTGTGGAATTTCTTGATTTTCTTGATTCTTGTTGACCAATTTTGATATTTTAGAGTATCTTGATGAACCTTGATCTTTAAAAATCAATATTGATCAAAAATTCAAAGTTTGACTTTTTGTGTATCAATTGACTTTTATCAGTTGATCCAAAACTCAACTATCAATACATTGATCCTGGGAAATGACTTGAGTCATACAATTACGTCAAAATAATGTAATTGAATCCTTGAGATCATACCTCAAAATATTAAGTCACGTGTTAGGTCAAAAGTCAGTGACTGGTCATTCCCAGTCAAAACCCTAATTTTGACCATTTTTCCCTTTTGATGATTTGAACACTTTTCTTGAGGAACCGTGATAGAAACTTGATCAATTGATAAATATGACTTCAAAAGATTGATATGGGCCAAAAATATTGAAGTTTGACTGTAGGTTGACCACAATTGATTTTTTACTAAATATAGCTGATTTTCAGTCATCTGATCAATTGACTGAGCAAAATTGTGATCAAAGACTTGAAACTTGGCATGATTATTCTTGGAGACCCATAATGAACATGAAAGTATTTTGAGGCATTATAAATCCAATTTCCCTTGTGAAAAACAAAACCCTAATTTGTGGCCTCAATGCTTAGGAGATGAGTTTGTCTAATCAATTCTTGAGAATTCTTGAGTATTGAAGATCCTTTGTGAGAAATATCTTGAGAAAAGAGAGGGAAAATTTCGGGGTATAACAGCTGCCCCTGTTTAATCTTCTTAAACCTAAAGAGTTAGATTGGTGTGTCCGTCATTCGTGATTTGGAGGTAGAAGATGATTGAACACTAAAGTGCCCAGAAATTTGCACTCGTTTGTGCATGAAGTAGTGTTGTTGGTTGATTGTCAGGAATGGGCTAAAAGATGCCATTTAGAGAGATGATGGAGAGTTGTCGGAGATGGGATTATAGATGCCATCTAAAGTTACTGTTGATAGATTTTAGACTAAATCTAAATTTGACTTCTAATGGAAAAAGCATCAGAGTAAACATGGTGGCGATTTAAACTAAAACAGCAAATGTCCTTTGCCTATTTTTAACCGGAAGAAATAAATATAAACCAGAAGAGGTCTTTAGTTTGCTTGTCTTTAACTGGAATAAGTAAATCTAACACCAGAAGAGGTCCTTCGTTTTCTTGTCTTTAACTGGAAGAAATAAATCTAAACCAGCAGAGGTCTTTAGTTTGCTTGTCTTTAACTGGAAGAAGTAAAGCTAACACCAGAAGAGGTCCTTTGTTTGCCTGTCTTTAACTGGAAGAAATAAATCTAAACCATAAGAGGTCTTTAGTTTGCCTGTCTTTAACTGGAAGAAGCAATTCTAAACTAGAAAAGGTCTTTAGTTTTCATGTCTTTAACTGGAATAAGTAAATCTAACACCAGAAGAGGTCCTTTATTTGCCTATCTTTAATTGGAAGAATTAAATCTAAATCATAAGAGGTCTTTCATTCGCCTGTCTTTAACTGGAAGAAGTAGATCTAAAATAGAAGAGGTCTTTCATTCGTCTGTCGTTAACTGGAAGAAGTAAATCTAAACCAGAAGAGGTCCTTCGTTTACCTGTCTTTAACTGGAAGAAGTAAATCTAAACCAGAAGAGGTCTTTCGTTTGTCAATTGATTCTTTCCTGAAAAGGAAAAGGGTTAACCGTATGCGATATCATGATGTATGAAATGCATTGTGTAACGATATTCTCAAAATAAATGAGACTATGCTATATGTTTCGTATGCATATGTCATGATGTATGAATGTTGTTGAAATGTATCTTTGTATGGGAAAATAAATCCCTGACTATTACTGGGGATGAAGAGTATCTATATCTTCAACTTTCTCTAGAATACTTCCGCTGGGGATTCCTGTTTGCCGTTTGAGGAAACTCTACAGGGGATGTTGATTTCTTCTTGGGGAGTAGAGTTCAAGAAACTTGGTTGTCCATTGCTCTACTGGGGAATTTAATTCTCATATATATTGACTGGGAATAAAAGAGATGATTAAACTTCCGATTTATCCGAGGAGAGTAAAAGTTAGCTGATATTCTAGCCGGACTCCAGGTTTTGCAGCAACTTTTCAGAGACAATGACAACCCTACTGAGGAAGAGGAGTTTTGTTAGTGTTTTTTTGTAGTATGAGGAATAGACTCAAGCTGGGTTGATGGTAGTCTGTTGGGAAAATAAACCTTGTTAAGGAAGATATTGGGGAAACAAATTCTTCTGGGGAAGAGCTATGCAAGGTTTCTCTTTCAGTTTTGGAAGGCCAAACTCGACGGGGAAAGAGAATTTCTAGGAGATATGCTGATTGGAACTTTGAAAGAAAATTGTGGAGAATGTAAGAATTTAATTTGTGGAGATGTGTTGTACCCCAAAATTTGCCCTCCCATATTCTTCAAAGTTTATCAAGAATCACCTTCAAATGGTTCAAGATTTCTCAAGGGATTGCACAGTCCAAATGCCTCCTAAGCCAGTCAAAATTAGGGTTTTGGTTCTCTCAAGGAATCTGAGGTTTTAAGTGGTCCAATAAAGTCCCATAGGCTTATATACATTGTCAAGCATCTACATGCCAAGTCTCAAGTCTCACAATGCCAGTTTGCACAGTCAAAAGCTCCATTTGCTTCACAATCAACTGTAGGGGTAAAATGGTCATTTTGCAGTCAAAAGTCAAATTTTTTGGTCAACATCTTATTTTGAGTACACAATCATCATTTTATCAAGTCTTAATCATGATTCCACAAGCATGGCTCAAAAATCATCAAGATGCAAAAGTTACTATTTTTGGACAGCTGAAAAGTCAACTGTAACTTGACCAAGGCATAACTTTTTCATGGTTCATCAGAAAAATCCCATCCAATGCTCATTTTGAAGGGGATGACATTTCCTAAAACTCATCTTCACATTCCAAGTCCAAGAAATGCTCTCACAAAAAGTTATCAATTTCTACATTATAGGTCAATTTCAAAAGTCAACAAAAATGCACTTTAAGTCAAAGACCATAACTTGAGATTGGTAAATCCAAATGACATGGGACCAAAGGCATTGGTTAGAGGACTTCAAGACCTTTCCAAAATGTCCAAGAACATGTTCATATGATCAAAATTGAGCAAGATATGCATTGGAGAAGTTGGGAAATTTTTGTGAATTTGCAAAAGTCAACTTTGCTCAAAACACATCATTTTTGCTAATGGGCCTCAAATTCCTTCTTGAAACATTGTCCAAGGCTTATGCACGACCCATTGAGATTAAATTGAATTATTTTCTTATTTTTATTAATTAATTGGATTTTTAATTGATTTCTAATTCATTTAATTAATTTAATTGTAGGAAAATACCAAGATATGATTTCCAAATCTTTTTGTGAAGCAAAAGTGGTCAACATATGCTGGAGATTTCGTGTGCACATTAAGGGGACCAAAATCTCCCAATTTGGCAAGATTTTTCAATCAAAAAGATTGAAAATTATTTGATTTCCAATCAAATATTGAAACCATAATGCAATGGATTTCTTGGCCAGAAGTTAACCTAATTCCCTTCCATTATAAGTACTGAAGCTAAACCTAAAGCCTCACACGTGAAAACTCAGCAAGAAAGCCATATGCAATATTGGAAAAAAGCAAAGAAAACTCAAAACTAAATTCCATAATTTAACGTGATTCAAAGCTTGTTCTTGTTTATAATACATTGCTAGCACTCCCAGGAACGTGTAGGGATCAAAACCACACGCTAACACTCAAGGAATCCTAAGAAACAGTCTCACGGTTTGTCAATCTTTTTCATAATCGTAATTCATCATTCATGCATCATTAACAAGATTTTTTGTGTGCTTTGCATTGCTAGAACCTCTCTGAAGCTAATGGTATAGGTGAATTGCATTATGGTGTCCAGAATCACAAATCACCATTGACGAATTCTAGGTTTTTCAAGCTTCAAAATTAGGGCTTTCCCCATCCAGTAAAATCAGAACCTCTCATGCTTATGGTTAAATTCGTGAGAATCAGACGAATCCAAATCACATATCGCGACATATTTATATAGCATAGAATTCTAATCACTATTATTCCTCAAGCTATTTTGTGGGGGTTAAAAACCCCCGCTATCTCTTTGCTTTTTTACAGGTTCAACGAAGGGGATGAAGACGTGGTGTATCCTAGTTGGTCCATTCAAAAGATAACGCACGTTTTTTTGTTTCCAGCATAAGGATTAGTTTTGATATATTATTTTTATTGATTATCATAATATCAACGCGTGCTGGTTGGCTCAGTGGTTAGTGTGCTGTCTGGAAACCATTGGGACCTGGGTTCGATTCCCAGGTCCCCCAAATAATTGTTTCATATTTTGTTTAACATGATCCTATGCAGATTCCCAATAAGGTTCCACCTTATACCTCTAGCGCTCAACATGCCAAATGGCTACAGGCATGCATCCAAAGGCCAGGAGATGATAATCACCATGATCCTCAGCCAACGTTGGTACAACTGATTACAAAAGTCAAATGTGGCTTGATTCTTAATGGGCCAGAATTTCCAATCAACACCTCCTGATGGGTCCAACACCCCCTGATTTCTATTTCTTTTTTTATTTTCTTTCCTTTTATTTTCTTTTAATAATAATTATTACTATTATTTAATTAATTCATAAATTATTTTTCACAATAAAATTCAGAAAACCTAAAAAATATTTTTATTAATTTCAATTACTTTTTGTAAATAAATGTAAATTAATCAATTTAGTCCTTTTTATTAATTAGGTTAACTTTGACTTCCTTTTATATAAAATAAAATAAATCTAGAATTAGGGTTTTCTTGACTTTTAATTTCTTTTCTTTTTATTTTCATTAAAACATAAAAAACACAAAAAGACTTTTTTCTTTAATTAATTAATTAATTAGTTATTACGTTTAATATTTCATTAATTGCAAAAAAAGACCAAATTCAATTCTTTTCTCAAAAAAAGGGTCAAAACCCTAAGGACGTCCCGATTCAATTCTTTCGCGCGCGTATTTTAATTCATTATTTATTTGATCATATTTATGTATCTGTTTCCGAGGATGTAATAGTTAGTTAGGCTTTTATCGCTTTATTTAATATCTCGTATTTATTTTCCAAAGGGTTATGTTTTTGGCGATGTAAAACCCGACGCCTTGTAATAGCGTAGATTCACTTTCCGCAGTTTATATTCCGCACAACTATTGAACTGTTAATATGCATGCAAGACTTGTCTGATAAGTAAAATCAAAATGTAGCTCACAAATAACATGTACAAGATAATCTTAACTGAATTTGACACACGTGCACATGCCACTCTTAGGGTACGCCTCACTTGGTTGCCTCGAGGTGGTCATCAAGTATATGGTGTTTTAGAGGTCGCCCTCCTGTCTAAAGATCCAGTTGCCTCGAAACGGTTGCCTCGGATAAAACGATCTAAGACATTAGGGTTACCACTAAGGCGTCCTACTATTGCTTTGGTGACCACACATGTCCCTTATAATCGAATTGACCCGAATAACTCCAACGACGGTGCAACCTACTTCTCAATAGTAGGATAGTACTGTCTAAAGGACTCTTACACAGCTTAATTCCTTAGAGTAGGTAGATTTCTCATGTGTATTTGCTCTTTCAAAATAACAAAAACAACTTTTCGCACCTACACTTTCAAAAAGTTTTCAAACAAATATTTCATACACTCTTGAGGACAGATACAAGAGTTACCTAGAAATTTTTCAAACGAAACTTTTTCAAAACCCACAAACACTTGAAAAGCAAACAATTTTTGAAAACATAGTGAGCAAGTACCTAAGAGCCCGTGGATAACCACAGATAGAAAGGGTGTTAACACCTTCCCTTTTCTATAAATCTACCTCCCGAACCGAGAAACATCTCGAAAAGGAATTTTGCCGTGCTTTTGTCCTTTCCATGTTAGAGAACATAAAAGACGGTGGCGACTCTTGCTTACCGCGACATTTCGCGAACCAGCATTTCAAAACAGTCAGTTCTCATTCCCACCGATCACAGAACTGGGACTCTGCTGGGGATATTTATAAGTGAGGTGTACCTTAGGATTAGGCCACTCTTATGTTTTCAATTGTATGCCTTGTTTTATTTTATATTGTGGGCTTGCATCAGAGTTTCATAGATCCTAACCGGGGATCTGGGGAATACCCTTTTAGGTAGCATAAGCTGTGAGGGACCTGTCCGGCGTAGACCGACACGGGTGAAGCAGTGGCTACGTTGGTGTGACACCTTTGTCTGTACCGATATCCCTTGTGTTGGAACAAGGAGAATATGGGTTTTCTGAGGAGTCATTAAGCACCAACCGACCTTAGAACCCTAAATTGACCCAACTTGGCCATAGAACAGTAGCAATATGCTACACTCATTGAGGCTAAACTCTCGCGATGGTTCTGGCTGCAAGAAAAGATTACGACGCTGGAGTTATGACCGATTGAGGGTAGTCAGTGATATTGAGATCCTCTAGAACCCGGTTACTATTTTCTAGGACAGGTCTTAACCAACGAAGCTGAAAGAGGGTAGTACCTGAACTTCACGCTGGCCTAAACTCTAAGGGCTGTCTTGTGTGACTTGTGTGCCTTACCATGTTTGCCTTTGTGAATACTTGTGGTGTGCTTTATCATAACATCATACCATCATACCATTGCATGCATCCTGCATAAGGACTAACCTGCATACATCTTGCATAAGGACTAACCCATTTCAAGGATCTCAAGGGTTTGTGATGCAGGTCATAATGAACCAACTGTCTAGCAAGGGGCAAAGGGGATTTATTTTCCTCTAGCCAAGGTTGATAACTTGAGTCAGGGGCTATGACCCACTCGATATGGTGAGCTTTGACTCTTGAAGAAGGACTATCAACAACATGAAGTTCCTTCAATCAAGCTACCGTATTCAACTTCTAACAAGTTTCTCTGTTTACCCCGCGAGATCCTTGAAAACATTGCATGCATACATACACATCATTGCATTACAGGTACCCTTTTTACAGGTCACTTACCTTCTTCGTTGTTTATTTCAGCAATCATCATGTCTTCTGAACCTTCCGCTGAACAAGCTATCAAGGCCCTCCAGGCCCAGAATACCCAGTTCCAAGAGTTGGTTATGAGCCTAGCCCAGGGTCAACAAGATTTGAAAACTCTGATTCTGAAAGAAAGGAAGAAGAAGAAGAGGACCGTTTTGTTCAACACTAGACGCAGATCTGGGAATGGATTACAGAATGAGGTTGAGCTGACTACCTCATCTGTGGGCAAAGACAGCCCCCAAGAGAGAAGGGTTCCTAGTCCCGTGGTCTCCGACAACGAGACAGATTATGATGAAGAGCAGTACCCTCCTGCTGAGGACAAGTACAAACAACTGGAAGACCGATTAAGCGCTATGGAGATACAAAAGGTGCCTGGTCTGGACTTCGAAGATATAGGTCTATCCTCTGGGGTGGTGATCCCACATAAGTTCAAAGCACCTGCCTTTGCAAAGTACGACGGAGCTTCCTGTCCTAAGCTGCACCTCCGGTCGTATGTGAGGAAGATCCAACCATATACAGCCGACAAGAATTTGTGGATCCATTTCTTCCAGGATAGTCTTTCAGGGACTCAACTCGAATGGTTCTATCAGCTGGATGGAGCCAGTATTCGTAACTGGGAGGATTTGGCTACTGCATTCTATAAGCAGTATCAGTATAATTCTGACCTCGCTCCTACGCGTACCCAACTCCAGGGTATGTCACTAGGGACGGGTGAAGGATTTAAGGAGTATGCTCAAAAGTGGAGAGACCTGGCTGGAAGGGTGCAGCCACCCTTAACTGACCGTGAGCTTGTGGATATGTTCCTGGGGACCCTGTCTGGTCCGTTCTTCAACCATCTGATTGGAAATTCTTCTGCTGGGTTTACAGATCTGATCTTAACTGGTGAGAGAATTGAAGCTGGCATCAAAATCGGTAAGATTCAAGAAGCTACACCCTCCGATGCTCAGAAAAAGCCCTATAATGGGAAGAAAGAGTCCAATACTGTGTATGGTAAAAAGAGTCGTCATGATCAACATGTAGGGGCAACCCAGATCTCCAATCCTATGCCTGCTCAACAAGGACAGGGGCATCAACGTAAGAAGGTCGCACCTAAAAGACAATTCACTAAGATCAACATGTCACTGGCTCAAGCGCTACAGCAAATGTTGAAGGCAGGGCTGATTACCTTAAGGGCTCCTCTTCGGAATCCAAACACTTCTGCTCCTAACTATCATCCCAACGAAAGGTGCGCATACCACTCTGATAGCCCGGGGTATACTACGGACAACTGTTGGGCTCTGAAGAACAAGGTCCAGGACATGATTGATGCTAAGGAGGTCCAGTTCGAAGCGCCCGAGGCTCCCAATGTGATCACTGCTCCCTTGCCAAAACATGTCTAGGATTGAAAAACTTTTGTTCATTCGAATGTTCAAGTTGTATTTTTATTTGCTTATTCAAACATTTATTCATGTCAAACTTTGTTATTTCATTAATGCATTACACGTTTCTGTTTTGAAGTAATTGTGTTCACTATGCTTAAATGCTTAAATCTGCTTTCATTTTTTGATGTTCAACTCTCGATTGAAAATTCTAAGCCTCTTGAGGGAGGATGACGAAAACAATACCACGATCTTTACAGTATGCTTTTGAACAGACCCCGCTGATGAAGTACAGGCATTGTTTCAAATCCTAAACACTGGAGTTATAAGAAAGATAATCCCTCGTCAACCCCTTTGAGCCAAAGAAGTTGGAGTTTTTCTTTTCGAAAAATTAAAACCCTTAATCATAACCTGGGGCAGGGTAGTTCTCTCAGTTGATCCAAGTGCACAACGAACGGCACCAAAGAAGTCCTTACAAAACAAAAGACAGTGATGGTTCCGAATAATCACAAAGACAGGCAGTCATTACCTCTCAAAATAAAAGCCCACTAAGTCAAAACCTATGAAGGAGACTTGCAAAAACTGGGGCATCCCGCTGACTGTAATCACAAAAGAAACAGTTCAGGTAAAAAACAGGGATAACGAAATCAAAAAGAAAGAGGTCCTGCAAACCCTCAACAAAAAAAGAAATGACTGCCTATTCAAAATAAACTTTCAGTATCCGAACCATCACTGGAGTATCAGAGCAAAGACTCAAACAAGGTCTAACGCACGATCAACTGAGTTTAGGATCGAAGAACATCACGAAGAACGGGTGGGTACAAATAATTTGAGCCTTGATCCTTTGTTTCTTAAACCATGAACCAGGCCACGTTACAACCCTTAAAAGTCCTAGCTGAAGCATGGGTTAGTTCGGAAGCATACGGTTACCAAAGGTATCCTGACTCCTTAAGGCTTGCTGTAAAATCCTGAGTTGACATCACATTCACTTGTTTTACTGAAAAATGCATTTTCAAAAACGTCAAGACAGACATAAGCTTTGCATTTTTAAATAACATTGTTTGCATATGATTATTTGTTCGAACAGTAGAGAAATTCGCACGACGAATATCTAGTGAACAGAAATCTTCTCAAGGGTCACATCAAATGGAAAAACACTTCCAATCAAGGGGCAGACGTGATCATTGTCCATCATCTGGGGCAGTTAAGTCAAGATTCAAGGAATCTCTCAAAATGCCAAATAGCCAGGGGCAAATCTCCACCTGAATCAATGGGGGCATTTGACATGAATTCCAGCAACGAATCTTGTATGATCAACGAAGATCTTATGGTAGTATAGCAACACAATGCTACTGACAGTGACAACTCCCTATATCCTAAGAGCATGGACATAGTCGAAAAAATACTGCGCATAATCAAAGACCCGCTAGGTTGACACACCTAGGCAAAAATAAGGGCTTCCCGGCGAACCAAAAGGGTTCGGGCAAAAATAAGGGATGAAAATGAAAAATCTGTACACCCGGCAAGTCGAAAACCTGAAAAGGCGGCTTGGGCAAAAATGGGTATCTCGGTGGACTGAAAACCCGAAAGGGCGGTCCAGGCAAAAGTTAGGTACAAAGCGTACGACTATGTCCCGTCATCTCATCACTTTCCTACCAGATGAAGATTTGTCAATCGGCAGTCATCAAGCACCTCCGCAGGTACCTTCTCCCACAGAAGCTGGGGCAATAAGAATTGTCTGAACTATACAGGATGCTCTGTCCTCCAGGTACCAAGGTAAGTTCAGTTGAAGAACACGACCAAGATACCTTCACTCTCCGAGAGTAAGACAAGAGTCATTCATACTCTCCCCGAGCAGAATGGGTCTACCGTCAGCCCTGAAAAGGCACAGTATCTCCAGCAAGTCAGCGATACTCTCCCCAAGCAGAGTTAGTCTACTGTCAGCCTTAAGGAAGTTGGGTATCCCTAGAAGATCTCAATATTCCCCAGCGGAGTATACAGATGTTCCTAAGCAAGCATCCCCGGTAGTCTTAATATTCCTCGACGAGAATATAAGATTATTCCCCGGCGGAATACCAGACACCCCAATGGAGCCACTTCCCCGGTACAGTCCAAAAGTTTCCCCAGGAGAGTTGAATCAATTTCCACAGTAGATTCTGGAAGCTTATCCCCAGCAGATTCTGGAAGCTTATCCCCAGTAGATTCTGGAAGCTTATTACCTGCAGAGTACATGCATCTCTCCCCGGCTTTATTCAGAAGGTTATCCCCCACCAGAGCCTATAACTGGGTTATCCTCAGCTAATTACCACGGAAAGATCGTCCTCGGTGAAGTTCTTCCTATCCCCCAGCGGAGTTCATCAAACCCCTCAACATAGCTCATCAACGGAATCCCCAACGGAGTTCTCATTAAAATCTCAGCGAAGCATCTCTTCCCCACAGAGTATTTCCTCGTAGAGTAATCTCTCCAACAAGTTTATTCCCCAACGGAGTCATCTTCTCCTACCGGTTTATTCTTGCAACCATCATCCCCAGTGGAAATGAAGAACTCTACTCTTCCACATCAGCCCAGGATTCAACAAACTTCCCGGCATTTGTCAAGGATTTATTTTCCTAGACGAAAATACATTCATAGACATTTGACATTTCATACATCCTGCTTACATACATGATAAAGTGCATACGACACTATCTCATTTATTTTTGAACATCATGATATCATGCATTTCATACATCATGACATTGCATACAACTGATGTTTTGCCTTTTCAGGGAAAAAGGTCAATCCAAAGATGATTACTATCAACTGTCACAGCTCCAGATTCGATACCTGTATCTAGCCAGGGCATATCTGTGAGCGATTGATTGTGGATTCGATACCTGTATCTAGCCAGGGCATATCTGCATGAAGATTTTGAAGTTCCAGATTCGATACCTGTATCTAGCCAGGGCATATCTGTAGATGACTAATTCCAGATTTGATTCCTGTATCTAGCCAGGGCATATCTGTGGACGATTGATTGTAGATCTATACCTGAAACCAGACAGGAAAGGTATCTACATTAAAGAGATTTCAGAGATAGCTTGGAAATGCTCCAGATATGGGTGCTATTCTTTTGCTTATTCAAAGTTCCTTCTCAGAGATAGCTTGGAAATGTTCCAGATATGGATACTATTATTTTTTCTTATTCAAAGTTTCTTCTCAGAGATAGCTTAGAGATGCTCCGGACCCGAATGTTATTCTATTGCTTATTCAGAGTTTCCTTTCAGAGATGGCTTAGAGATGCTCCAGATTCGGACGCTATTCTTTTGCTTATTCAGATTCCTCTTCAGAGATAGCTTAGAGATGCTCCGGACCCGGATGTTATTCTATTTCTTATTCAGAGTTTCCTTTCAGAGATAGCTTAGAAATGCTCCAGATCCGGATGCTATTATTTTGCTTATTCCGAGTTTCCTTTCGGAGATAGCTTGGAAATGCTCCAGATATGGACGCTATTCTTTTGCTTATTCAGAGTTTCCTTTCGGAGATAGCTTGGAAATGCTCCAGATATGGACGCTATTCTTTTGCTTATTCAGAGTTTCCTTTCGGAGATAGCTTGGAAATGCTCCAGATATGGATGCTATTCTATCGCTTATTCAAAGTTTCTTCCTAGAAATGGCTTGGAAATGCTCCAGATATGGATGCTATTCTTTTGCTTATTCAGAGTTTCCTTTCGGAGATAGCTTGGAAATGCTCCAGATATGGATACTATTCTTTTGCTTATTTAGAGTTTCTTCTCATAGATAGCTTGGAAATGCTTCAGATATGGATGTTATTCTTTTGCTTATTCAGAGTTTCCTTTCGGAGATAGCTTGGAAATGCTCCAGATATGGATGATATTCTTTTGCTTATTCAGAGTTTCCTTTCGGAGATAGCTTGGAAATGCTTCAAATAGGGATGCTATTCTTTTTCTTATTCAGAGTTTCCTTTCAGAGATGGCTTAGAGATACTCCAGATCCGGATGTTATTCTACTGCTTATTCAGATTTCTCTCCAGAGATGGCCTAGAGATGCTCCAGATTCGAATGCTATTCTATTTCTTATTCAGAGATTCCTTCTAGAGATAGTTCAGTTGCGACCCAGACATGGCGATATTCTGATACTTATTCCAGATTTCCTTTCAGAAATAGCTTAGAAATGCTCCAGATTCGGATGTTATTCTATCGCTTATTCAGGTTTCCCTTCAGAGATAGCTTAGAGATGCTCCAGACCCGGATGCTATTCTACTTCTTATTCAAATTCAAACTTCTAAAGACAACTTAGAGATGCTCCAGACCCGGATGCTATTCTATTGTTTAGTCCAGATTCATTCAAAAGACATTCCAGATACGATCTAGATTCGGATGACACTCTATCACTCACTCAGATACAATATAGATATACCCCAGACGCGACAGTCATTCTACTATTTATTCAGACATCAGCAATTAGATATAGACTAGATATGCTCCAGACACGGAAGCTATTATATTTCTTATTCAGATTCAACTATCCATTACATTTCCAAATGGCATCTATAAGCCCATCCACCTACCAACAGTCTCCAGATGGCATCTATAAGCCCATCCTCTTATCCACCATCTCTCCAAATGGCATCTATAAGCCCATTCCTGACATCATATTGCTGATACTCCACTATGCGAGTGCAAATTTCTGGGCACTCTAGTGTTCAATCATCTTCCATCTTCGGATCACGAAAGGAACGCAAGCCAATCTACATCCTCAGGTCTAAGAAGATTGAACAGGGGCAACTGTTGTACCCCAAAATTTGCCCTCCCATATTCTTCAAAGTTTATCAAGAATCACCTTCAAATGGTTCAAGATTTCTCAAGGGATTGCACAGTCCAAATGCCTCCTAAGCCAGTCAAAATTAGGGTTTTGATTCTCTCAAGGAATCTGAGGTTTTCAATGGTCCAATCAAGTCCCATAGGCATACATACATTGTCAAGCATCTACATGCCAAGTCTCAAGTCTCACAATGCCAGTTTGCACAGTCAAAAGCTTCATTTACTTCACAATCAACTGCAGGGGTAAAATGGTCATTTTGCAGTCAAAAGTCAAAAATTTTGGTCAACATCTTATTTTGAGTACACAATCATCATTTGATCAAGTATTGATCATGATTCCACAAGCATGGCTCAAAAATCATCAAGATGCAAAAGTTACTATTTTTGGACAGCTGAAAAGTCAACTGTAACTTGACCAAGGCATAACTTTTTCATGGTTCATCAGAAAAATCCCATCCAATGCTAATTTTGAAGGGGATGACATTTCCTACAACTCATCTTCACATTCCAAGTCCAAGAAATGCTCTCACAAAAAGTTATCAATTTCTACATTATAGGTCAATTTCAAAAGTCAACAAAAATGCACTTTAAGTCAAAGACCATATCTTGAGATTGGTAAATCCAAATGACATGGGACCAAAGGCATTGGTTAGAGGACTTCAAGACCTTTCCAAAATGTCCAAGAACATGTTCATATGATCAAAATTGAGCAAGATATGCATTGGAGAAGTTGGGAAATTTTTGTGAATTTGCAAAAGTCAACTTTGCTCAAAACATATCATTTTTGCTAATGGGCCTCAAATTCCTTCTTGAAACATTGTCCAAGGCTTATGCACGACCCATTGAGATTAAATTGAATTATTTTCTTATTTTTATTAATTAATTTGATTTTTAATTGATTTCTAATTCATTTAATTAATTTAATTGTAGGAAAATACCAAGATATGATTTCCAAATCTTTTTGTGAAGCAAAAGTGGTCAACATATGCTGGAGATTTCGTGTGCACATCAAGGGGACCAAAATCTCCCAATTTGGCAAGATTTTTCAATCAAAAATATTGAAAATTATTTGATTTCCAATCAAATATTGAAACCATAATGCAATGGATTTCTTGGCCAGAAGTTAACCTAATTCCCTTCCATTATAAGTACTGAAGCTAAACCTAAAGCCTCACACGTGAAAACTCTGCAAGAAAGCCATATGCAATATTGGAAAAAAGCAAAGAAAACTCAAAACTAAATTCCATAATTTAACGTGATTCAAAGCTTGTTCTTGTTTCTAATACATTGCTAGCACTCCCAGGAACGTGTAGGGATCAAAACCACACGCTAACACTCAAGGAATCCTAAGAAACAATCCCACGATTTGTCAATCTTTTTCATAATCGTAATTCATTATTCATGCATCATTAACAAGATTTTTTGTGTGCTTTGCATTGCTAGAACCTCTCTGAAGCTAATGGTATAGGTGAATTGCATTATGGTGTCCAGAATCACAAATCACCATTGACGAATTCTAGGTTTTTCAAGCTTCAAAATTAGGGCTTTCCCCATCCAGTAAAATCAGAACCTCTCATGCCTATGGTTAAATTCGTGAGAATCAGACGAATCCAAATCACATATCGCGACATATTTATATAGCATAGAATTCTAATCGCTATTATTCCTCAAGCTATTTTGTGGGGGTTAAAAACCCCCGCTATCTCTTTGCTTTTTTACAGGTTCAGCGAAGGGGATGAAGACGTGGTGTATCCTGGTTGGTCCATTCAAAAGATAACGCGCGTTTTTTGTTTCCAGCATAAGGATTAGTTTTGATATATTATTTTTATTGATTATCATAATATCAACGCGTGCTGGTTGGCTCAGTGGTTAGTGTGCTGCCTGGCAACCATTGGGACCTTGGTTCGATTCCCAGGTCCCCCAAATAATTGTTTCATATTTTGTTTAACATGATCCTATGCAGATTCCCAATAAGGTTCCACCCTATACCTCCAGCGCTCAACATGCCAAATGGCTACAGGCATGCATCCAAAGGCCAGGAGATGATAATCACCATGATCCTTAGCCAACGTTGGTACAGCTGATTACAAAAGTCAAACGTGGCTTGATTCTTAATGGGCCAGAATTTCCAATCAACACCTCCTGATGGGTCCAACACCCCCCTGATTTCTATTTCTTTTTTTATTTTCTTTCCTTTTATTTTCTTTTAATAATTATTATTACTATTATTTAATTAATTCATAAATTATTTTTCACAATAAAATTCAGAAAACCTAAAAAATATTTTTATTAATTTCAATTACTTTTTGTAAATAAATGTAAATTAATCAATTTAGTCCTTTTTATTAATTAGGTTAACTTTGACTTCCTTTTATATAAAATAAAATAAATCTAGAATTAGGGTTTCTTGACTTTTAATTTCTTTTCTTTTTATTTTCATTAAAACATAAAAAACACAAAAAGACTTTTTTCTTTAATTAATTAATTAATTAATTAGTTATTAGGTTTAATATTTCATTAATTGCAAAAAAAGACCAAATTCAATTCTTTTCTCAAAAAAAGGGTCAAAACCCTAAGGACGTCCCGATTCAATTCTTTCGCGCGCATATTTTTAATTCATTATTTATTTGATCATATTTATGTATATGTTTCCGAGGATGTAATAGTTAATTAGGCTTTTATCGCTTTATTTAATTTCTCGTATTTATTTTCCAAAGGGTTATGTTTTTGGCGATGTAAAACCCGACGCCTTGTAATAGCGTAAATTCACTTTCCGCAGTTTATATTCCGCATAACTATTGAACTGTTAATATGCATGCAAGACTTGTCTGATAAGTAAAATCAAAACGTAGCTCACAAATAACATGTAAAAGATAATCTTAACTGAATTTGACACACGTGCACATGCCACTCTTAGGGTACGCCTCACTTGGTTGCCTCGAGGTGGTCATCAAGTATATGGTGTTTTAGAGGTCGCCCTCCTGTCTAAAGATCCAGTTGCCTCGAAACGGTTGCCTCGGATAAAACGATCTAAGACATTAGGGTTACCACTAAGGCGTCCTACTATTGCTTTGGTGACCACACATGTCCCTTATAATTGAATTGACCCGAATAACTCCAACGACGGTGCAACCTACTTCTCAATAGTAGGATAGTACTGTCTAAAGGACTCTTACACAGCTTAATTCCTTAGAGTAGGTAGATTTCTCATGTGTATTTGCTCTTTCAAAATAACAAAAACAACTTTTCGCACCTACACTTTCAAAAAGTTTTCAAACAAATATTTCATACACTCTTGAGGACAGATACAAGAGTTACCTAGAAATTTTTCAAACGAAACTTTTTCAAAACCCACAAACACTTGAAAAGCAAACAATTTTTGAAAACATAGTGAGCAAGTACCTAAGAGCCCGTGGATAACCACGGATAGAAAGGGTGCTAACACCTTCCCTTTCTATAAATCTACCTCCCGAACCGAGAAACATCTCGAAAAGGAATTTTGCTATGCTTTTGTCCTTTCCATGTTGGAGAACATAAAAGACGGTGGCGAGTCTTGCTTACCGCGACATTTCGCGAACCAACATTTCAAAACAGTCAGCTCTCATTCCCACCGATCACAGGATGTATGGGCAGCATGAGTGTTATCCTTGCTCCTAGAGTAAATATTTATTACTATTCTTATGTGTATATTTGTTAACAGTTAATCATGTTCATATGCATATGTTCATTCAATTTTAGTCATTGAATGTTTTTGCAATCAAAACAGAAAAAACAAAAAGTTTGCACTCCAAAGTATATTTGTATTGATAATTTGCCTATAAACAGGCATTTTTGTACAAAGAGACGGAAATCCTAGTGAGAGGAAGTCGTCGTGAAATGAAAAGAATACAAAGTGAAATATATATATATATATATATATATATATATATATATATATATATATATATATATATATATATATATATATATATATATATATATATATATATATATATAGCCATGTGGAAGTGATCTTATTGGGTTCCAACTCTACTATTACCTATATGTCTTCGAACATCATCCCTTGCTGTCAGAAGAAGTAGATTGGACTGATCTTGTATCATTTGAACTTTGACCTTGGTAGTAAAGCTGGTTGTAGTGATCCAACGGGGCATAGACGTACGCTTTTAACCCTTAACTTTTGCCTGGACCTCCATTTCAGGTTTTCAGCCCACCATGATATGCTTTTTTGCCCAAGCCGCCCTTGCTGGTTTTCAACTTGACGGATGTACAATCTTTTGTATATATCCCTAATTTTTTCCCGAACCCTTTTGGTTTGTCGGGATGCCCTTATTTTTGCCAAGGTATGTCAACCTAGCGGGTCATTCTTATGCATAGTATTTTTTGACTATGTCCGCTGTTGTACCCCAAAATTTTCCCTCTCATGTTTTCCAAGGTCTTCCTCTACATGGTTGGTCACAAACCCTTACCTAAGAAAAAGGAAAAATTGTGAGTAGTGTTTTCAGGTTCCCTTTGATTGGTATCTCCAAAATACCCTTCGATTGGCATTTCAACAAAACTTTTCGATTGGACTTGCAACAGGATCCTTCGAGTGGCATTTCAGAAAATCCTTTCGATTGGCCTTGCAACAGGATCCTTAGATTGGCATTCCTAAAGGTTCCTTCGGTTGTAGCATTAGAGCTTCCTTTGATGGGAGCATCAAAGCTTCCTTCGATTTGGAGCATCAGAGCTTCCTTCGATTTGGAGCATCTGAGGTTCCTCCAATTGGAACATCAAAGCTTCCTTCGATTGGAGCATCGAAGCTTCCTTCAATTTGGAGCATCAAAGCTTCCTTCGATTGGAGCATCAGAGCTTTCTTCGATTTGGAGCATCAAAGCTTCCTTCGATTGGAACATCAGAATGAAGTGTCCTTCAATTGGCATACTAATGCAGAGGGAAGTTCCAAACACTTCGAATTAGAACCCATAACCATTCGAATGAACTGAATCAGACCCATTCGAAGGAGCTGAATCAGGGCCGTTCGAAGGAGCTGAATCAGGGCAATTCGAAGGAGGCATCAGATCATTCGAAAGAGAGCATTCGAAGGCCAATATGTCCACATTTATGCCAAATTCAAAAATGGAAAAAATCCCTTAACTTTGGCCAAGGTTACATATTGGTGTTCATGGCATTCAAATGGTTGTTACAAACATTACATCTCTTGTCCCCTCCCTCCCACTCTATATAAGTAGCATGCTTGCAAGCAAAAAAAGGGGACAAAAAAGAGAGATTAGAGAGATACGCTGCCCACAAACCCACCAAAGGTTGTCAAAATTTTCATAAGTAATCCAAGCCAAGTCAACCCTTCAACAAAAGTATCCATGCCCAGAAGTCCCAGATCGAAGGTACCCACATCCAGAAAGGGCCAAATCGAAGGTTCCAACTACTGGTAAGAGAGGGTAAAATGGCAAACTTTGTATTTACATAACACATCCATATTTGTTGTTTCATTCAATTTTTCATTCTAGACAGGATCAAAGGGCTTGGGTTTGGCACACAGGTCATGTTTTTCGTTTGCTAACACTTGATGCAGATATAGCCTGAAAAGACCTAGTGCGCGCAGGACCGAAGGACTTGGGTTTTGATACCCAGGTCCTGCGTTTTATTTTGATAACACATTTTTGCAGATGCAGTGCCTCCACAGGTGATCCTTCAGGCCTTTCTAGCAACACCCCTCTAGATCGAAGGCCACATCCTGTCATTAGCTCGAAGAAAATAATACCCTTCACAGAATTGAAAGGCAGCCTTCTTCCTCTGAATCGAAGCCCCCATTTCTCCCTGCAATCGAAGTGTACCCATATCCTTCCCAAACCCAATCGAAGAGGGCAGGAAAGAGTACAAATCGAAGCTTGTCCCATCAATTCTCAAACCCAATCGAAGGCTACTCACATCCATTCCCTAGCTTAATCAAAAGAAGGCCAAAGAAGGGTGAATCGAAGGAGTCCATGGCATGGATCAAAGAAGTCTTTTCTCTTTTTTATTTTTACTTTTACTTGTCTTTCGATTTGGTTGTAATAGCGTAGGACCTCTATTTTCTGCATTTTATACTGCTTTTCATATTAACTGCTAGTAACTAGGCCTGTATGAAAAGACTAATAATCAAACAGAAAACTTAACAAAAAGACAAAAAATAACTAAATATAACACACTTGCACATATACACCTCTAACGTACGCCCACTTTGGTTACCTTCAGAAATAAAAAATTCATGAGGCAGGAACACTTTAGCAAAGACTCGTAAAATCAAAAGATCATAGTCCCTCGATGACCCTATAATTTCCTTTCGGTAAATGATCTAGTCCCTAAAAGAAAATTGCTAAAGAGTCTCCACAAGTTGCCTTCGTGACTGTAACATCCCTCCAATTGTCCCTCAAAACATCCAACGACAAGTCTACCTACTCAATAATAATAGGATAACACTGTTTAAAGGAAAATAGGAAAAGAATAACCTTTTTCGAGTATAAAAGTAGATAGTTGTTAGAAGTTTGCTCAAACTATATTTGCACTTACGCAAAAACTAATTTTCAAAAGACATTTCAAAAACACTTTGTATATTTTCTCCACTATCCCGATAAACATTACAAAGTTTGCCGTACTAAGGCGTTTTCAAAACATTTTCAAACACAAATCACACAAGCATCTTGAAAAATGAGCAAACCTCTAAGAGCCCGTAGAAAACTACGGATGAAAAGGGTTCTAATACCTCCCATTTCCATAATCTACCCCCTTTACTCAGAAAACTCTCGAAAAGGTATTTTTCTGTTGTTTTCACCCTTTCCTTAATTTTGGTAAAAGAAAATTCGGTGGCTACTCTTGCTTACCGCAACATTTGGAAACACAAATGCAAAAACCAGTATATGACAGTCGGTTCTGCCACCATATCATAGAACTGGCGACTCTTCTGGGGATAAGTAAATAGTGGGGTTTACCTTAGAGTTAGTTCATTATTTAACTGCTTTGTGTGCTTTGATTGCTTTACTTTTGAGGGCTTTATTTGGGTTACTATAGATCCTACACCCGGATCTGGGGAAACCTTTTAGGTAAGTAGAAATAGATCATGGAAACTGTGCGGGGTATACCGACACGATTGAAGCAATGGCTATGTTGATGCGACACTTTAGTTGGTATCGGTAGCCCTTGAGTTAATCAAGGAGAATACGGGGCCGCTGCGCGGTGTCATAAAGCGTCAACTGACCTTAGAACCTTTAAATTAACAACTTGGCCATTAGGACGTAGTAAGATGGTCGTCTTTGGTGTATTCTCAAAGTCGGCAGATACTCGATGCTACACTCATTGAGGTTTGACTCCTGTGTTTTGTTTGGTTGCAAATCAGTCACCTATTGAACGAACCTTGTGGGAAATATCAGTGATATTGAGATCCCTTAGAACCCGGTTACTATTTATAGGACAGGTTGAGCTAACTAAATTTCAAGAAGGTACTTACCTACAAACCCCATGCAAGCCTAAGCCTAAGGCTGCTTGTGTGATTTGTTTGCTTTCAATTTGAGCTACTTGCAGGGTTTTTATCTAACATTATGATCTCCTTGCAGGATTTGTTTAGAGTCATTATCCAGTAACCTGGACTTCTTAGACTCACTTGTCTTCATCACCTTACACTTTTTCTTAACGCATATCATACACATCATAAAATCATGCCACAACATTTCCTTAACCATTTCAAGGATCTCAAGGGTTTGCAATGCAGGTTGTGATAAATCAGATGTCTAACAAGGGGCAAGGGGATTTATTTTCCTCTAGTCAATGCCATCAAAAGACCAAAACACGACAACTTGAGTCAGGGGCTATGGCCCACTTGATATGGTGAGCTTGACTCTCGTAGAAGGACACTCAACAATATGAAGTTCTTAAAAGCTACAAATTTCAACTGCTGACATCTTCTTGTTTACCCCGTGAGTCCTTGAAAACATTGCATACACATATCATACATGTTATTGCATAAACAGGTTTCAAAGCAGGGTTCTCATCTTATTCGCTATTTATTTCAGCAAGTAAAGAAATGGATCTTGAACAAACAATCAAAGACCTCCAGGTTCAAAATGGTCAGTTCCAACAAATGTTCTTGACTCTTACCCAGGGGCAAGAAGACCTGAAAGCTCTGATCGTCAAAAAGAAGGCTAAGAAGGAAAAGAAACCAGTTCGTGTTTTGAGTGTGGGAAGAAGAAGATCAGCTAATCGAGATCTAGATTTTCAACCCCATCAAAGGGAAGGGATAATCAGGAGGAAGATGACGAGGAATCAGAGGAAGGGGACAATAATCCAGCGTCTGAAGAAGATGAACCTGACTATTCTGAGGAGCAATACCCCCTGCTGATGATAAATACAAACGGCTGGAGGATCGGCTAAATGCCATGGAGATCCAAAGGGTGCCCAATCTGGATTTTGAAGAATTAGGTTTGGTTCCAGGGGTGGTCATCCCACCTAAGTTCAAGGTCCATATCTTCGCAAAATATGACGGTGTTTCCTGTCCCAAGCTTTACTTGAGGTCATATGTCAGAAAGATCCAACCTCACACTGCTGACCGAAAGCTATGGGTCCATTTCTTCCAAGAAAGTTTGGCTGACACTCAACTGGATTGGTTCTATCAGCTAGAAGGAATTGAAATCCATACCTGGGAAGACTTGGCTGCTGCTTTCTACAAGCAGTACCAATACAATGTTGACCTGGCACCAACTCGAGTGCAACAGTAGAATATGTCCATGAGCTCAAGAGAAGGGTTCAAGGAATATGCACAAAAATGGAGGGATCTAGATGGTAGACATGTTCGTAGGCACTCTGACATGCCCGTTCTTTAATCTGCTGATTGGGAGTTCGTCATCCGGATTCACAGAGATGGTTCAGATCGAAGAAAGGATCGAAAATGGTATCAAGAGTGGGAAGATCCTAATGGCTGCACCTTCTAATGCTGAGAAGAAGCCATTTGTTGGTAAGAGGGAAGCCAATACTAAGTATGGCCAGAAGGGTCGCAATAAGACCGACGACCACAATCAATCTGTGGGGGAAATACTGGTCTCTAACTCTACACCTATGCAACGACACTGTGATACGGTGGCAGAATTGACTGTTAATACTGGTTTGCATTTTGTATTCGTAAATGTCACGGTAAGCAAGAGTCTCCATCGACTTTTCTTTTATCCAATCAGGAAAGGGTGAAAAGAATAGAAAAAGACCTCTTTTTTTTTTAGATTTCTGAGTACGGGGGGTAGATTATGGAAAGGGAAGGTGTTAGCACCCTTTCCATCCATGGTTTTCCATGGGCTCTTAGGTACTTGCTTATTTTTAAATTTGCTTTCGTGTTTGTGTGGTTTGAAAAGCTTTGAAAATGCCTTAGTGTGGCGATTTACTTTATGGTAACTCTTGTATCAGTCCTCAAGAGTGTGATAAAGCGTTTTTGAAAACTTTTGTTTGAAAAGTATGTTTGAAAGTGTATGGTGTAAAAATCTGATTTGAGCAAGTACCTAACAACTATCTACCTACTCAAAAAAGATGTTATTTTCCTCTTATCCTTTAGACCGTGTTATCCTACTATTAGTGAGTAGGTAACCCTAGTCGTTGGATTTTTGAAGGACTATCAAAAGGGACGTATGACCATTGAAGCAATGGTTAGGAAACCTTAGTAGTTACCCTAGAGTCCTAAAGATCTTTCCGAGGCAACATTCAAATGGGTCATTTTTGATCTTTTGGGACTAGAGGGCAACCACTAAAACTCCCTATACTTCATTACCGTTTATCGAAGGCAACCGGAGTGGGGATACCCTAGGGGTGCACATGTGCGTGTGATTGTTTTTCAGTTATTTATCTTTACACTGTTATGGTTTTCTACTGTTTCAAATTATTGATCTTTTGCATACAATCCTACACATACATCTAAACAGTTTATATATTTGCAGAGAGTAAAAGCGGAAAAGTAAATCTAATTATTACAAGGCTTCGGGGAATGGGGATTACATGACCAAAAACTTTGGGGATTAAACAGTAAATAGGGAACGACAGTAAATAACCTAATTAAAACCATTACAATCTCGAAACAATTACATTAATAATGAAAAATAAATCGTACAGCAAAAATAATTAAGCGCGATAATTTAAATTGAAAAAAAAGTGCAAAACCCTAAAAAACTAATTTGAACATTAAAATATATTTTTGGATTTTTATGAAAAGGTTTGAAATTTAACCTAATTTTTCTAATTAATTTTAATTAATGAAACAAATTAAAGTTGATGAAATTAATTAATTTGTAAAAATTAATTTATTAGAAAAAACTAGGTCCTATTTTTTTGTGATAATTTTCTGATTTTATGATAAAAAAGAATGAATAAACAAAGTAATATAAAAATAAAAAGAATAAAAAAAAAGAAAGAGAAATGAGCCTGAAATGGGGGTGTGAAACCCAGACTGGGGGTGAGGTTGTTGAATTGGGCCAAAGTCCATATCTGATGGTCCAGTGCAAGCGTGAGATCCAGTGATGCTGTGTTAGGAAGGTCCACCATGGGGACTACTGGCTGGGCGCTAGATCTGGATCAGTGGATGATCAGACATGATGTCATGACTTTAATTTGACTGGATAAGAAGTTATTTTTCTCAATGTTATTGTATTTCCATATTCCACAGACCGCTACTCTGATATTTTATCCTGCTGCACTCATCTCTGATAGTCTATGTGTGTTTGACTTATTTCCAAACTTCTTTTTCAAATCTGAATTGTGGTTATGTGTGTGCAAGGATTATAAAATTTTTTTAGTCAAAATTTTCCAAAGGGGGAGATTGCTAATTCTCTATTTTTATGATTGGCATTAATTTTGATAAATCTAATATGACAATAACATGTTAAAAAGAATGTTCTAAACTTGGAGTAAGAACATGTTAGATACGATGTCCTATCCAGTTTATATGACATCTTGTCAATTACAGCTGTTCACTTGGATTTATTTTGTTATTAACATATCGTTGTTTAAACTCTGATTCAACACATCTTATATAGAAAGCAATCTACATAACACGCTTATATAGAGAAGCTCTCAAGCTACAACTTCTGAGTGCACTAAACATTGCGAACAAGAACTATGTTATTCTGATTTATATAGTTCTGGAAAGAAGTAAAGGAGTCCCAACGATAACATTCATCTTCTGAAGCATTTTGAAGCAAGCATGTTCTGAAGCGTTACATTTCATTTATGGTTATTCAAAAGTAACTGCTAAAAGAGGACAAGAATCTCTATGTTTGGAAAGTTCTTTAATTACTATTTATCAATATTCCAAAAGCTCCCCACATGCGTTGTCTATATATACAAGACTTGAAGAAGAAATCGTTTACAATTTTGCTACGCACTACAAACAAGATATTTGCATCACCTTCATATTACAAAAATTCATTTGTGTAAAACATCACTTGTGTGATACTGTTTTGTTAGAAAACACATATTGTAAACACTTTCATATATTGTATTGTGTAATACCTTGAGAAAATCGGGTTGTGATTTAAACTCAAGAAGACGTTGATTGTTGTAATCATATATGTGTAATCAAGTTTTATTAGTGGATTAAGACCTCGTTGAGAGATGCAAAATCACCTTGGCGGATGGACTAGAGTAGTTTGATTTCAAACGAACCAGGATAACTAACGTGTCTTTTACTTTAAGTTTTTAAAACCCCAATTCAAACCCCCTTCTTGTATTTTTCTATTCTTCACTAATTACTATTACAAGACTTTGACAATTACATAAATTGCAACGAGAAATAATAAAATGTACAAAAATGTAAGGATAATGAAAAGAGAAAAGAAAATTGTTTTTATTTGAGTTTTTATTTATGAAAAAGAGCTTTTTATAATTAACCTAATTAATTAATTTTAAAAGAAGTTAATTAATAAAAATTCTAATGTCTAAATTAAATTAATTAGAAAAAGAAATTAAATAGTTTAAGAAGATATTTTCATTATTTTTGTCTATAAAGTAAATAAAATAAAAATAAAATAAAGTGAGAGAATTTGATCTAATTATTTAAGAAAATATAGTTTTTATATTTATTGGTTAAATAATAAAATAGATAAATAAAAGAAAAGCTAATAAAATAAAAATAAAATATAAAATGTTGGATCTGAGTTAAAAGTAAAAAAGAGGGTGTGAGAAAGTATTTTTGTTTAAGGCCCAAAACAATTTTTGTATAGTTAGAAAATAAACAAAAATAAAAAAAGAAGTGGGCTTGGCTGTTGGAAGAAAATAGGGGGGGGGGTGATGTTAAGCAGAAAAATAATCAGGATCAACCAAAGGAGGCGCATGCGCGCTGCAAAACAGACAAAAAAAGAGACAAAATAATATGAAAAATCACAAAAGGGTACCACTGGGGCTCGAACCCAGGTCCCTATAGTTCCAAGCCTTACGCGTGTGCTCTCTACCACTGGGTGGCTATATATCCGGTATTTAATACACAAACCAATAAATATATTATAAACCTTGTCCTGAACATGTCATCTTCTTCTTCCTCGCGCCATGATGTTCTTCAACATTTTTGAAATCTGTAACTTCCTCATTTCTCAACCAAAATGGAAAATGTAAACATGAAAGTTGCTTAAAATTTAACCACGATTTCAACCATGTAAATAACTAAAGTTATGGATCAAAGATAAGCACGAATTTTATCTATTACCAAATCTGACATAAATTTTTCAGAAAGTTCAAACTCAAAATTCTTCATGCTCAAGCAATATAAATGAATTCTAAGGACATGGTTAGTTTCAGGGCTATGATGTCTACATTTTATCTTTTTAAAATCAAAGCCAAATGATTCTTATATAAAGAGATGAAAATTTAGAAAACTCACCTTGCAAATAGAGATCGTGTTTTGAGATTGGGCACTTTTCCAGGTGTTGTGATGATCTGGTTAGCTTCAATGGACCTCTAGGAAGCTAATGCAATGTATACCTTAGATTGAGAGTGGTTGTATTATTTCAGAGAAGTCAATGTGAAGGTTACTGATTTTGAAAATGAAGGATGGTGATGGAGGTGTTACAATCGTATAACAGGTGTTTGGTTAGGTCCTAAATTATATATAGATGCTTTGTGATTGATTTTGAGGAAGAACACACAAGTGAAATGAGAGTTTGAGGTGTGAGGTCAGAAATGGTACAAAAATGAGGTTTTGATGCAATTCTAAGTTTGAGGAAGTTTCAAGGCTTCTAATTTCGTGTGCTTGGCTTGTAAACAATGTCTCAACTTATAGGAAAAGGTTTGAGGACTTGAGATGGTCAAAAATACAAGATCACATGTTATGGTCATTTGACTTGTTTTTGAAGCAACTTTGACAAATATGGTTTCAAGGTAAGGTACAAAGCTTGTAGGATGGCTAGAAGCTTTAAACATGTTTGCTATGGACTTGCAGATGAAGTTTGTGTAGAAGGAACAAGTGCAAGCTCAAGACAAGTTGACTTTGTAATTAAAGTAACTTTTCAAGAATGACAATGGTGCCTTTGTGCCTTAAATGGAAATGTAGCTTGGATAAAGGTTCAAACACTTAGACAAGGGCTCAATGAGTTGTGTAAACATATGATCATGGATAGATTTTCAAGTTAGAAGGCCTGCAAATTAAGATTATGCAGTATAGGTTTAGGTTTTAGTTATGTGTTCATCATCAAAATGACTTGTAATTCAAGAATGGATGCCAACCTTCTTGCCTTCGATTCTCTTAGCTCAAGTATGATCTCTCTAAGTTCTTAGACATTTTTAAAAGTTTGAAACATTATCTACAACCTTCTAGTTGACCATTTCGGCTAAATAATCTTAGATTTAGGTGAAAATTGGCCAAGAAGTTAAGTCAAAACTCTGCCTAAACTTGTCAAAATTTTCACCAAGTGTTTTATGAAAAAATGTCATAACTTCATGGGCTTATACCTTCAAATCTAAGCATTTTTTTGGACATCAACCCTATAATACAAATTTGTAGAATTCATCAAGATCTACAACTTTCATGTTGAAAGTTTTATTTGAATCATCTTGCATCTTGGTGAAAAACGGTTATGAAGTAATGAGTTTATCAAGTATAAAATGTACTTAGAAAATTTTCTAAGTCTTGAAAACTTTGACTTTTTGTGGAATTTCTTGATTTTCTTGATTCTTGTTAACCAAGTTTGACACTTTTAAGTATCTTGATGAATCTTTATTTTTAAAATCAATATTGATCAAAAAGTCAAAGTTTGACTTTTTGTGTATCAATTGACTTTTATCAGTTGACCCAAAACTCAACTATCAATCCATTGATCTTGGGAAATGACTTGAGCTACCTAAATTTCAAGAGGGTACTTACCTACAAACCCCATGCAAGCCTAAGCCTAAGGCTGCTTGTGTGATTTGTTTGCTTTTAATTTGAGCTACTTGCAGGGTTTTTATCTAACAACATGATCTCCTTGCAGGATTTGTTTAGAGTCATTATCCAGTAACCTGGACTTCTTAGACTCACTTGTCTTCATAACCTTACACTTTTGCTTAACGCATAACAAACACATCATAAAATCATGCCACAACATTTCCTTAACCATTTCAAGGATCTCAAGGGTTTGCGATGTAGGTTGTGATAAATCAGACGTCTAGCAAGGGGCAAGGGGATTTATTTTCCTCTAGTCAATGTCGTCAAAAGACCAAACCATGACAACTTGAGTCAGGGGCTATGACCCACTTGATATGGTGAGCTTGACTCTCGTAGAAGGACACTCAACAATACGAAGTTCTTCAAAGCTACAAATTTCAACTGCTGACATCTTCTTGTTTACCCCGTGAGTCCTTGAAAACATTGCATATGCATATCATACATGTTATTGCATAAACAGGTTTCAAAGCAGGGTTCTCATCTTATTCGCTATTTATTTCAGCAAGTAAAGAAATGACTCTTGAACAAACAATCAAAGACCTTCAGGCTCAAAATGCTCAGTTCCAACAAATGTTCTTGACTCTGACCCAGGGGCAAGAAGACCTAAAAGCTCTGATCGTCAAAAAGAAGGCTAAGAAGGAAAAGAAACCAGTTCGTGTTTTGAGTTTGGGAAGAAGAAGATCAGCTAATCGAGCTCTAGATTTTCAACCCCATCAAAGGGAAGGGATAATCAGGAGGAAGATGGCGAGGAATCAGAGGAAGGGGACAATAATCTAGCATCTGAAGAAGATGAACCTGACTATTCTGAGGAGCAATACCCCCTGCTGACGATAAATACAAACGGCTAGAGGATCGGCTAAATGCCATGGAGATCCAAAGGGTGCCCAATCTGGATTTTGAAGAATTAGGTTTGGTTCCAGGGGTGGTCATCCCACCTAAGTTCAAGGTCCATATCTTTGTAAAATATGAGGGTGTTTCCTGTCCCAAGCTTCACTTGAGGTCATATGTCAGAAAGATCCAACCTCACACTGTTGACCGAAAGCTATGGGTCCATTTCTTCCAAGAAAGTTTGGCTGACACTCAACTGGATTGGTTCTATCATCTAGAAGGAACTGAAATCCATTCTTGGGAAGACTTGGCTGCTGCTTTCTACAAGCAGTACCAATACAATCATGACTTGGCACCAACTCGAGTGCAACTGTAGAATATATCCATGAGCTCAAGAGAAGGGTTCAAGGAATATGCGAAAAAATGGAGGGATCTAGCTGGTAGACATGTTCGTGGGCACTCTGACATGCCCTTTCTTTAATCTGCTGATTGGGAGTTCGTCATCCGGGTTCACAGAGATGGTTCTGACTGGAGAAAGGATAAAAAAATGGTATCAAGAGTGGGAAGATCCTGATGGCTGCATCTTCTAATGCTGAGAAGAAGCCATTTGTTGGTAAGAGGGAAGCCAATACTAAGTATGGCCAGAAGGGTCGCAATAAGACTGACGACCACAATCAATCTGTGGGGGAAATACTGGTCTCTAATTCTACACCTATGCAACGACACTGTGATACGGTTGCAGAACCGACTGTTAATACTGGTTTGCATTTTGTATTCGCAAATGTCGCGGTAAGCAAGATTCGCCACCGACTTTTCTTTTATCCAATCAGGAAAGGGTGAAAAGAATAGAAAAATACCTTTTTTCAAAATTTCTGAGTACGGGGGGTAGATTATGGAAAGGGAAGGTGTTATCACCCTTTCCATCCATGGTTTTCCATGGGCTCTTAGGTACTTGTTCATTTTTAAATTTGCTTTCGTGTTTGTGTGGTTTGAAAAGCTTTGAAAATGCCTTAGTGCGACAATTTACTTTATGGTAACTCTTGTATCAGTTCTCAAGAATGTGATAAAGCGTTTTTGAAAACTTTTGTTTGAAAAGTATGTTTGAAAGTGTATGGTGTAAAAATCTGATTTGAGCAAGTACCTAACAACTATCTACCTACTAAAAAAAGGTGTTCTTTTCCTCCTATCCTTTAGACCGTGTTATCCTACTATTAGTGAGTAGGTAACCCTAGTCGTTGGATTTTTGAAGGACTATCAAAAGGGACGTACGACCATTGAAGTAATGGTTAGGAAACCTTAGTAGTTACCCTAGAGTCCTAAAGATTTTTCCGAGGCAACATTCGAATGGATCATTTTTTATCTTTTGGGACTAGAGGGCAACCACTAAAACTCCCTATACTTCATGACCGTTTACCGAAGGCAACCAGAGTGGTGATACCCTAGGGGTGCTGTTGTACCCAAAAATATTCCCTCCCATATTTCTCAAAACATTTCAAAAAAAGATCTCAAGTTGCTCAAGGAAGTCCAAGGATTAACTAGACAAGCTCTCTCCTAAGACAGTCTACCTCAAATTAGGGTTTCATGTTGCATCAAGATACTTGAGTCCAAGGGATCTCAAATGCTCACCATTGTCCTAATATGTTCTCAAGATCATCCATGTCAAATTTCAAGCCTTGCAGAGGAAGTTTGCTCATCAAGGGTTGCTCATAATTCATCAAGAACCAAAAGTTGCTTAATTAGGACTTTTATATTTCATTTATCGCTTTATTACTTAAGGGTTTGTTTTTGGCTATGTAAATAGCCAAAGCCTTGTAATAGCGTAGTTTAATTTCCGCACTTTAAATTCCGCAAAATATTAAACTATTAGATGTATGATATTAGGATGCATGACAAGAATGTATGTAAACTTTAAAACAGTTAGATAACCCTAAAATGTGCAAAGATAATAATCTGAAATTGAATCACTCGCACATGCGCACTCTTAGGGTATACTCCCACTTGGTTGCCTTCGATAAATGGTCATTGAGTATAGGATGCTTTAGTGGTCGTCCTTTTGTCCAAAGATCAAAGTTGCCTCGGATATTGTTGCCTCGAATGATTGATCTAAGACATTAGGGTTATTACTAAGACGTCCTAACATTGCTTTAGTGACCTTACGTCCCTTTCGAAATAACCCTTAAATCTCCAACGACGATGCTACCTATTCACTAATAGTGGGATAGCATTGTCTAAAGGAAACAAGCATATAACGATTCTTTTTTTCGAGTAGGTAGATTAGCTCTTAAGTACTTGCTCAATCAAAACAAACTTTTTTCACACTTACACTCCTTTTCAAACAAAGTTTTCAAAAACACTTCATTACACTCTTGAAGACAGAAGCAAGAGTTAAATCGAAGTCAAAACAAAAACTTTTCAAATCACACAAACACATAAAGAAGAAATTTTGAAAATGATGAGCAAGTACCTAAGAGCCCGTAGATAACTACGGATAGAAAGGGTGATAATACCTTCCCTTTCTATAATCTACCTTCCGTACTTGGAAATATCTCGAAAAAGGAATTTTTCTGTGCTTTTTTCCTTTCCTTTGCTGGATAAAATAAAAGTCGGTGGCGACTCTTGCTTACCGCGACATTTTGTAAACACAAACGCAAAACGCAAACCAGCATTTCCGAAAAAAACCGTCCCGGTTCTGGCCACCGTATCACAGGACTGGCGACTCTGCTGGGGACTTAATAAGTGGGGTGTACCTTAGGAATACTTCATCATATTGTTTTCTATTGTTTGATTTGATTGCTTTATTTTTGCGGGCTTTGTATCGGAGTCACTATAGATCCTAACCCAGATCTGGGGGACACCTTTTAGGTAAGTAGTAATAGACTATGAGGGAACTGTACGGCGTAGACCGATACGGTTAAAGCAGTAGCTACGTTGATGTGGCACATTAGTTGGTACCGATATCCCTTGTGGAGGAACAAGGAGAATACGAGGCTGCTATATGGGTCGTTAAGCATCAACTGACCTTAGAACCTATAATTGAACAACTTGGCCATAGGAAGTAGTGAGATGCTACACTCATTGAGACCATACTCTTGAGATGGTTTCGGCCGCAAGAAAAAATTGCGTGAGCTGAAACTATGACCGATGGAGGATGGTCAGTGATATTGAGAACCTCTAGAACCCGGTTACTATTACTAGGACAGGTTAAACCAACTAAACTGCAAGAGGGTAGTACCTAAACTCCATGCAAGCCTAAACTCAGGGGTTATTGTGTGACTTGTTTGCCTTTACCATGTTTGCTATCTGTGATACCTGTGGTGTGTTTTTATCATGACATCATGCATCATGACATCGCATGCATATTTCATTAGACTAACCATTTCAAAGACCGAGGGGATTCATCTTTGTTCTGTTTTGTAGATCATGGCCTCTATGCGCAAAAATACCATTCGGGTCAACTTCGTGCAGATACCTGCTCAACTCAGAGAGTTGGTTTCAGAAGTTCCTGATACTTCCTCCTTTGTTAGAAGACATGGTCATCTCCTTAGCCTGGTCACTTTAAAGTTGGATGAGCAAATGATGAGTGTGTTGTTCCAGTTCTTTGACCCGCTGCATCACTGTTTCACCTTCCCGGACTACCAGCTAGTCCCTACTTTGGAGGATTTTTCTGATTTAATAGGCATATCTATTCTCGAGCAGACACCTTTTACAGGTTTGGAGATAGCTCCTAGGCCAGAGGATATTGCTTTAGCCCTACATATAAAAATGGCTGATGTAGTATCTAACTGGGAGACTCAGAGTGGGGTTAAAGGTTTCTTGGCTAAGTTTTTGATCGATCAAGCTCAACAGTTCTGGGATAGTTTGGACTTTCAAGATTTCGAAGACGTCCTGGCTCTCCTCGTCTATGGCTTGGTTCTCTTCCCAAATCCAGATTCTTTCATAGATGTGAATGCAGTCAATATTTTCATGTCTCGTAATCTAGTGCCTACTCTTCTAGGTGATATTCTACATGCTCTTTATACTCGTACTGTGAGGAGAAGGGGAACTCTTATGTGTTGTACACCGCTGCTGGCGAGGTGGTTTATTTCGCACCTCCCCAAATCTGTATTGAAGAATGAGGAAGGTGTAGATTAGGCTTACAGAATCATGTCCCTTGCTCATACGGATATCCTTTGGAGTTCTAAAGATATGGAAATAGTAGCTGTCATTGATCGATGTGGGGAATACCCTAATGTTTCATTTCTTGGAATTCGAGGGGGTATAACCTACAACCCTTGTTTGGCTTTACGACAGTTTGGACGAGCTCGGAGAGATGGTCCTCATGAGATGCTGCTTACAGACATTGTCTTTGACTACAAGGGGGATGTTGAGGGACATCGCCGCAGGTTTATACGAGCTTGGGGCATGGAGAACAGGTCCGACCCACATGAGCTAGGACTGAAGACTTCTCTCCCGATGCAACCTTACCTCCAGTGGGTTCGAGCCCGTGCTCAAAAGCTGGGGATGCCATATGAAGCTGTTTTTCCGGTGATTGTAGAGCATACTAATGAAGAAGGTGTTCCTTATACAGTCCTCCATCCCTATATGCCTACTGATTTGGGGGCATTGAAGACATCTTGGATCCAGTTAAAGGAAGAAAGGGATACCTACAGAGAGAAGTATCATGAGTAGGAACAGAAGATCTTGAAGCTTACAAGACAGCTTGAGAATGAGAGGACAATCAACGATTATGTCAGCACGAAGGGAAAATGACCATGGGATTTCTGATGTCTTTTATTATTTCTAGTTTATATTTGCTTTTCAGTTTATTTCTTTTGTAACGCCTTGAAGGCATTGTTAAACATTGTTACAAGTTTTATCTAATAAAGTGTGTTTTATTTTGGTTTACAAATTTGAATCTCCCTAAATCTTTGAAATCATTTCATACGCATTCCATTACCATGCACCTTATCGCAGGTACCATTACAGGTTTCTTATCTTCTTCCCTGTTTATTTCAGCACAACATGTCTTCTGAAATGCCTACTGATCAAGCTATCAAGGCTCTTCAAGCTCAGAATGCTCAGTTCCAGGAGATGTTCTTGAACTTGGCTAAAGGATAACAATATTTGAAGACTCTCATCTTGAAGGACAAGAAGAAGAAGAAGAAGGTGGTCCTACTGAATATGGGTCACATATTTGGGAATAGGTTGCGAGAGGAGGTTGATTTGTCCCATTCATCTGGAGGGGGAGAGAATCAAGAGGAAAGGAAGGCTCCTAGCCCTGTGGTTTCTGACAATGACACTGATTTTGATGATGAGCAGTACCCTCCTGTTGAGGATAGGTACAAACAACTTGAAGACCGTCTGAGTGCCATGGAGGTTCAGAAGGTTCCCGGTTTGGATTTTGGAGATCTGGGGCTAGCATCGAGAGTGGTGATTCCTCACAAGTTTAAAGATCCAGTCTTTGCTAAATACGATGGAGTGTCCTGTCCAAAACTCCATCTCCGCTCATACGTCAGAAAGATCCAGCCCTACACTGCTGATAGGAACCCGTGGGTCCATTTCTTTCAAGATAGTCTATCAAGGACTCAGCTTGAATGGTTCTATCAACTGGAAGGAGCTAATATCCGCAACTGGGAGGACCTTGCTGCTGCTTTTTACAAGCAATACCAATACAATGCCGACCTTGCTCCCACGCGTACTCAACTTCAAGGTATGTCTATGGGTGCAAGCGAAGGTTTTAAGGACTACGCTCAGAAGTGGAAAGATCTGGCGGGAAGAGTACAACCCCCTCTGTCTGATAGGGAGTTAGTGGACATGTTTCTTGGAACTTTGTCTGGTCCATATTTCAATCATTTGATCGGTAGTTCATCGTATGGGTTCACTGTATTGATTATGACTGGGGAGAGAGTAGAAGCTGGTATCAGAAGTGGCAAAATACAGAAAGGTGCTTCATCGAGTACAGAAAAGAAGCCTTTCAAGAAAGAAGCTAGTGCAGTTTACAGCTCGAGGAGCCAAAACCGACCTGAGCGCCGCCAAGCAGTTAATGCGGTGGTAATATCAAGACCCACCGTTTCCCCACAACGGAACAATCAGCAAAGATTAGAGAGACCGCAAAGGAAGTATACTCGGCTGAGTATGACCTTGTCTCAAATTCTGCCACAATTGTTGAAGACTAACCTGGTGACTCTGAGGGAAGCTCCAAAGAATCCCAGTACCACCTCTCCGCTGTATAATCCGAATGCCCACTGTACCTATCACTCTGATAGCCCAGGGCATGATACCAACAACTGTTGGGCCTTGATAAATAAGGTGCAAGATTTGATTGAGGCTAAGGAAATTGAGTTTGACACACCAGAAAAGCCTAATGTCATAACTGCTCCTATGCCGAAACATGATCAGGGAGTAAATGCAATTGGAGATGATGAAGAAAAGTCAGATTTCGACAGCTGGATTTACCCGACTACCAACGGTGGCTTGAACAATTGGACGGCGAAGGACTTCATGCCCATTTCTTTTATTACACAGTAATAAACTTTTGTTTTGAGATTTGTAACAGACAATTTGAAACTTTACGGCCCGGTGCCTTGCCCGAGGCACTGTGGTTTTGTTTGTGAGGGCTTATCATTTGTCATTTTCATATGTCATCAATAAAATATTGGACGTTTTCTTGCATTACAAATTTTGCGCTCCTTGTTTTTCTTTTCTATTTTTCACTTTATCAAAACAACTATTTTTCTCACACACACTCACATATCATAATACAGGTCCACATCCACTCTGGATCCCACTGATAACGACTCTGCTACTGCCAATTATGACTTCAAAAATCCGATCAACCAAGCCGAGGACGAAGGTGAGGATGATTGTGAAGTGCCTGGGGAACTTGCTAGACTATTACTTCAAGAAGAGAGGGCCATACAGCCGCATGAAGAGCCAATGGAAACAGTGAATCTGGGTACAGAAGAAGACAAGAAAGAGGTCAAGATCGGTGCAAATCTGGAGCCTAGTGTTAAGCAACGGTTAATACAGATGCTGTGTGACTATGTTGAGATCTTTTCCTGGTATTATGAAGATATGTCTGGGTTGGATACTGATATTGTGGTTCACCGCCTGCCAACCAAAGAAGATTGTCCTCCAGTGAAACAGAAGGTTCGCCGAATGCGCCCAGAGATGTTGGAGAAAATCAAGGATGAGGTTATGAAACAGTTTGATGTCGGTTTTCTAGCAGTTACTTCTTACCCACAGTGGGTTGCCAATGTGGTTCCGGTGCCGAAGAAAGATGGTAAGGTTCGGATGTGTGTGAACTATAGGGATATGAACAGGGAAAGTCCCAAGGATGATTTCCCTTTGCCTCATATCGATGTTCTGGTTGACAACACTGCACAACATAAGGTCTTCTCCTTTTTGGATGGTTTTTCTGGTTACAATCAGATTAAGATGGCTCCCGAAGACATGGAGAAGATAACTTTTGTTACGCAGTGGGGTACCTTTTGCTACAAAGTCATGTCGTTCGGATTAAATAATGTTGGGGCAACTTATCAGCGCGCCATGGTCGCTTTGTTCCACGACATGATTCATCATGAGATTGAGGTATACGTTGATGACATGATTGCAAGGTCCCATACTGAGGAAGAACACCTCGACCATCTTCAGAAGCTATTTGACAGGTTGAAGTTGTACAAACTGAGGTTAAACCCGAATAAGTGCACCTTCGGGGTAAGGTCTGGTAAGCTGTTGGATTTCGTCGTTAGTGATAAAGGTATTCAAGTGGATCCTGCAAAGGTGAAGGATATACAGGAAATTCCAGCTCCCCGAACAGAAAAGGAAGTCAGAGGCTTTTTGGGACGTCTGAACTACATTGCCCGTTTCATTTCACATCTGACTGCTACTTGTGAGCCAATCTTCAAGCTGCTGAAGAAAGATCAAGTAGTAAAATGGAACGATGAATGTCAAGCCGCTTTCAAAAGGATCAAAGAATATCTCCAAGAGCCACCTATTCTGATGCCTCCAGTTGAAGGGAGACCTTTGATCTTATACTTGACAGTACTCGACAATTAAATGGGGGTGCGTGCTGGGGCAGTATAACGAGTCTGGCCGAAAAGAGCATGCTATTTACTACCTTAGCAAAAAGTTTACCGACTCCGAGACCCGATACTCGTTGCTTGAGAAAACTTGCTGCGCTTTGGCATGGGCTGCTCGCCGGCTAGGACAGTATATGCTGACTCACACTACTCTATTGATATCAAAGATGGATCCAATCAAGTATATCTTCGAAAAGCCTGCCTTGTTCGGAAGAATAGCAATATGGAAGATGATCTTAATTGAGTATGACATCTAATACACAACCCAGAAGGCAATCAAGGGAAGTGTGTTGGCAGATCATTTGGCACATCAGGTTGTAGACGACTACCAATCCATGAACTTCGAGTTTCTGGATGAGAACATCATGTTGGTGACCGATTGTGAAATACCTGGACCGGATGAAGGACCCGAGGAGGGATCCCGATGGTCTATGTACTTTGATGGAGCTTCAAACGCTTTGGGTAATGGCATTGGCACCATGATTATCTCTCCTGAAGGTTGTCATACTCTGTTCACCGCCCGATTATGTTTTAACTGCACCAACAATATGGCGGAGTATGAAGCGTGCATCATGGGCCTTCGAGAAACTATTGACCTAAGGATTAAGTTCTTGAGTGTATTCAGAGATTCCGCTCTCGTGATCAGTCAGATCAAAGGTGAGTGGGATACGAAACACCCAAATCTTATTCCTTACAAAGAATATGTACTGACGTTTCTCCCACACTTCGAGGAGATAACCTTTGAACATTTCCCCAGAGAGGAGAACCATTTAGCGGATGCGCTAGATACTATGTCTTCTATGTTCAAGGTCAGGTGGGACAATGAAGCTCCCCGGATTACCATCGAGAGGTTGGACGAACCTGCACATTGCTGTGATATTGAGACTGAAGAGGCAACAGATAAACCTTGGTTTCACGAGGTAAAAAGGTATCTTGAGGCTCAAAAGTACCCTGAGGGTGCATCTGTTAATGATAAGAAGTTTCTGAGGAGGTTCGCTGCGAAGTTCTTCATCAGTAATGGTATCCTTTACAAGCGCAACCATGATTCAACCTTACTGCGATGTGTGGACAAGAGCGAGGCAGAAAGGATCACGGCAGAGTTACATGAAGGTACCTTCGGGACTCATTCCAGTAGACATACTATGGCGAAGAAAATCCTCCGGGCAGGAAATTATTGGTCTACTATGGAAGCCGACTGTTATCAGCATTCTCGGACCTGTTATAAGTGCCAAGTTTATGCTGATAAGGTGCACGTACCTCCTGTTCCTATGAATGTTTTGACAACACCTTGGCCTTTTGCAATGTGGGGCATCGATATGATTGGTGAGATTAGACCTACTGCATCCAACGGGCACCGTTTCATCCTGGTAGCTATTAATTACTTTACGAAGTGGGTTGAGGCGACTTCCTTTGCTACTATAACCAAGAATGTTGTGGCGCGGTTTATTCAACACAATTTGATCTGTCGATATGGTGTACCAGAGAGGATTATTACGGACAATGGTACCAATCTCAATAATACGATGATCACCGAGCTCTGTAAGCAGTTTAAGATTCAGCATCACAACTCTTCTCCCTACCGGCCAAAGATGAATGGGGCTGTTGAAGCGGCTAATAAGAACATCAAGAAGATTGTGCAGAAGATGACGGTGACATACAAAGACTGGCATGAGATGTTACCATTCACTCTTCATGGGTACCGTACCTCAGCGCGAACGTCAACAGGGGAAACACCCTACTCCTTGGTATATGGTATGGAGGCAGTCTTGCCCATTGAAGTTCAGATAGCCTCTCTTCGAATTATGAAGGATGCAGGTTTGAGCGAAGACGACTGGATCCAGACCCGACTTGATCAGCTGAACTTAATTGACGAGAGGAGACTTAATGCTATTTGTCATGGTCAGGCGTATCAAAAAGGAATGATCAAGGCATTTAACAAGAAGGTCAGACGACAAGAGTATCAAGTCAGGGATCTGGTGATCAAGCGCATCATACTGCCGCAAGGTGATCCCAGGGGCAAATGGACCCCTACTTACGAAGGTCCATTTGTGGTTAAGAACATTTTCTCAGGAGGAGCCATGATTCTAACCACCATGGATGGTGAAGACCTTCCTCACCCCGTTAATGCAGACATAGTGAAAAAATACTACGCATAAATCAAGGACCCGCTAGGTTGACTAGCCTAGGCAAAAATAAGGGCTTCCCGGTGAACCAAAATGGTTCGGGCAAAAATAAGGGATGAAAATGAAAAAATATGTACACCCGACAAGTCGAAAACCTGAAAAGGCGGCTTGGGCAAAAAAGGGTATCCCGGTGGACTGAAAACCCGAAAGGGCGGTCCAGGCAAAAATTAGGGATTAAAGTGCAACACTATGTCTCATTGGATCATCCTGCAACCAGACTTCGGTATCGACTATCAAGCTCGAACGACACTAATCAGTCGGATCTACCTTCAACGAAGTAACAAAGTGATGAGATGCTTGAGGATATAAAGGCAATAGCAGAGTTGGAACCCAATTGGATTGTTCACATAACTGTTTTTCTTTATTTTTCACAAACTGTGTAAATTCTATCATTCGGTGGCGTTCTCTTACTAGGACGTCAACCTCTGGTACAAAAACGCCTATTTACAGGCCAAACTTCAAATCAATATGATTCATTTTCACAAAGAAATTTCAAATTGTTTTTCTTTTTCTGCTTTGTTTTGCAAGAACGCCCAATGTTCATTTTTGATATATGCATGTGACAATAATTGTTGCTCATAAATATTTACGTGCAAAACAAAAGACGATTACTCATAATTCTAGAAACAGGGGCAAAAAAGAAATGTCCAGACCTTACAGTTGTTCTATTCACCAGGTACAGGGATAGACCTAGCTGAAGAATATGACTAAAAAATATATTCACTCCCCGCAGAGTAAGAAAATGACAGTGGTGTTAATTCTCCCCAGCTGAGGCTCGCAACCGAGAATGAGGCGGTAAGATTCTCCCCAAGTAGAGTTTATATACCACCAGCGCTGGAAGATTATCCCCAATGGAGTCTGGAAGATTATCCCTAGTAAAGTCTAGAAGATTATCCCCAGTGAAGTCGCTACTAAAAGATTATCCCCAGTGGAGTTTATTTCTTCCACAAACAAAAAACTTCATTCCCAACAGAGTTTTATCATCACCAACAATGGTAATTCATCCACAACCGAGGGTATTTCTCCAAAGTCAACAAATCCTCAGCAGAGCATCTCTTCCCCACAAAGTCATTCTCTCACCAATGTATTCTCCAGCAGGATTATTCTCCCAATCATCTTCGGTCGTTATCCCCAGCGAGCGAAACTCTTCATATTCTCCAACAGCAATCCGGGATTTATTTTCCCCAGCTAGAGAATATCATAAAACATTGCATGTCCATACATCATGACATGTTCATACGCATCATACAACACCGTCTCATTTATTTTGAGAACATCATTGCCTGATACATATCATGCATTACATACAGCTAACCTTTACCTTTCAAGAAAGATACAATCAAATTCTCACAAACTCAAGCTATGAAGCCCGGGTACGACCGAATAGTACCTTGATCTCTCCCTCATATTGTGAAGCCCAGAGAACGACCGGATAACAGTATCAGAACACCGTGAAGCCTGGATTACGACCAGATAGTGGTATCTCTTACAAGCAAGCTATGAAGCCCGTATTCGACCGGATAATAGTTTAATCCCCAGCGAGCCGTGAAGCTCGGATTACGACCGGATAACAGCTCAGCAAGCACCATGAAGCCTAGATTCGACCAGATAGTGGTATATCATAAACACAAGCTGTGAAGTCCGGATTATGATCGGATAACAACTCAACAAGTTATTGTGAAGCCTGGGTTACAACCAGATAGCAATACAAGACCATAAAGCCTGGATTACGACCAGATAATGGTAGAAGACGTTGTGAAGCCTGGATTACGACCAGATAGCAACCAAGAATACTACGAAGCCTGGATTACGACCAGATAGTGGTATATCTTTAATACAAGTTATGAAGCCCAAATTACGACCGGATAGTATCTTGATTTCCTCCGAACACCATGAAGCCTGGATTCGACCAGATAGTGGTATGATACATCATAAAGCCTGGATTACGACCAGATAACGGTAAGGGGAACTGTGAAGCTTAGATTTTGACCAAATGGAAGTTTACCCGGCCGATTACTATGAAGCCCGGATTCGACCGGATATTAGTAGGCCCAACAATCAAAGGGAAGCCCGGATGTGACCGGATAACCATTTGATTTCTTTTGAAGCCTGGATTTCAACCAGATAAGAAGTAAGGTATTGTGAAGCCTGGACCACGACTAGATGGCAGTACAGAACACCATGAAGCCTGGATTTGACCAGATAATGGTATGAAACATCGTGAAGCCTAGATTACGACCAGATAGCGGTACAAGACATTGCAAAGCTTGGATTTCGACCAAATAGAAATTTTACATGGACAATTACTAAGAAGCCCAGAGTCGACCGGATATTAGTGTGCCCTAAATTCAAGTTGAAGCCTGGATGCGACCGGATAACATTTGAATTCCTTCTGAAGCATGGATTACGACCAGATAAGAATCGAGAAATTGCGAAGCCTGGATTACGACCGGATAGCAAGTATGATCTCATCTCCCCAGTAAGTCACTGTAAAGCCTGGATTACGACCAGATATCAGTCAATCTTATCATTATAAAGCCTGGATTATGACTAGATAGTAGTTCACTCTCACCTCTTCAACATAGATGATTCCTGAATAGAATAACAGACGACCGAAGCTCCTAAAATTCCACTTTTCTCAAGAAGCAGAGACGATTCCCCAGTAGAATAACGGACGACCGAAGCTCATAAAATTCTATTTCTCCTAAGACAAAGATCAGCATTCCCCAACGGAATCTTCCTCAACAACAGGTATACAAGCTCTCTCTAAGGAATCTCTTATGCGATCAACACTTCTTCTGATGGCATCTTTAAGCCCATCTCCCGTCATCAATCTCCAAATGGCATCTATAAGCCCATTCCCGACATCACAAGATGGATACCACTGCATGCGAGTGCAAATTTCTGGGCACTCTAGTGTTCAATCATCTTCCACCTTCAGATCACAAAAGGAAGGCAAGCCAATCTAAATCTTCAGGTTTAAGAAGATTGAACAGGGGCAGCTGATGTACCCCAAAATTTTCCCTCCCGTATTTCTCAAAACATTTCAAAAAAAGATCCTCAAGTTGCTCAAGGAAGTCCAAGGATTGACCAAATAAGCTCTCTCTTAAGACAGTCTACCTCAAATTAGGGTTTCATGTTGCATCAAGATACTTGAGTCCAAGGGATCTCAAATGCTCACCATTGTCCTAATATGTTCTCAAGATCATCCATGTCAAATTTCAAGCCTTGCAGAGGAAGTTTGCTCAGTCAATTGTCCAAAGGCCTAAAAATCGATTGTGTTAGGGCAAAAGTCAACTGTGGCCCACATACAGTCAAACTTCAAGATTTCTGGTCAACATCCTCATTTTGAAGTATATTTCATCATTTGATCAAGGGTTGATCATGATTCATCAAGGATTGCTCACAATTCATCAAGAACTAAAAGTTGCTTAATTAGGACTTTTATTTTTCATTTATCGCTTTATTACTTAAGGGTTTGTTTTTGGCTATGTAAATACCCGAAGCCTTGTAATAGCGTAGTTTAATTTCCGCACTTTAAATTCCGCAAAATATTAAACTGTTAGATGTATGATAATAGGATTCATGACAAGAATGTATGTAAACTTTAAAACAGTTAGATAACCCTAAAATGTGCAAAGATAATAATCTGAAATTGAATCACTCGCACATGCGCACTCTTAGGGTATACTCCCACTTGGTTGCCTTCAGTAAACGGTCATTAAGTATAGGATGCTTTAGTGGTCGTCCTTTTGTCCAAAGATCAAAGTTGCCTCGGAAAGGTTGCCTCGGATATTGTTGCCTCGGATAATTGATCTAAGACATTAGGGTTATTACTAAGACGTCCTAACATTGCTTTAGTGACCGTACGTCCCTTTCGAATTGACCCTTAAAACTCCAACGACGATGCTACCTACTCACTAATAGTGGGATAGCATTGTCTAAAGGAAACAAGCATAGAACGATTCTTTTTTCCGAGTAGGTAGATTAGCTCTTAAGTACTTTCTCAATCAAAACAAACTTTTTTCACACTATCACTCCTTTTCAAACAAAGTTTTCAAAAACACTTCATTACACTCTTGAAGACAGAAGCAAGAGTTAAACTGAAGTCAAAACAAAAACTTTTCAAATCACACAAACACACAAAGAGGAAATTTTGAAAATGATGAGCAAGTACCTAAGAGCCCGTAGATAACTACGGATAGAAAGGGTGCTAATACCTTCCCTTTCTATAATCTACCCCCCGTACTCGGAAATATCTCGAAAAATGAATTTTTCTGTGCTTTTTTCCTTTCCTTTTCTGGATAAAATAAAAGTTGGCGGCGACTCTTGCTTACCGCGACATTTTACGAACACAAACGCAAAACGCAAACCAGCATTTCCTAAAAAAACCGTCCCGGTTCTGGCCATCGTATCACAGGTGCACATGTGCGTGTGATTGTTTTTCAGTTATTTATCTTTACACAATTATGGTTTTCTACTGTGTCAAATTATTGATCTTTTGCATACAATCCTACACATACATCTAAATAGTTTATATATTTGTAGAGAGTAAAAGCAGAAAAGTAAATCTAATTATTACAAGGCTTCGGGGAATGGGGATTACATGACCAAAAACTTTGGGGATTAAACAGTAAATAGGGAACGACAATAAATAACCTAATTAAAACCATTACAATCTCGAAGCAATTCATTAATAATGAAAAACAAATCGTACAACAAAAATAATTAAGCGCGAGAATTTAAATTGAAAAAAAGTGCAAAACCTTAAAAAACTATTTTGAACATTAAAATATATTTTTGGATTTTTATGAAAAGGTTTGAAATTTAACCTAATTTTTCTAATTAATTTTAATTAATAAAACAAATTAAAGTTGATGAAATTAATTAATTTGCAAAAATTAATTTATTAAAAAAAACTAGGTCCTATTTTTTTGTGATAATTTTCAGATTTTATGATAAAAAGGAATGAATAAACAAAGTAATATAAAAATAAAAAGAATAAAAAAAAGAAAGAGAAATGAGCCTGAAAGAGGGGGTGTGAAACCCAGACTGGGGGGTGAGGTTGTTGAATTGGGCCAAAGTCCATATCTGATGGTCCAGTGCAAGCGTGAGATCCAGTGATACTGTGTTAGGAAGGTCCACCATGGGGACTACTGGCTGGGCGCTAGATCTGGATCAGTAGATGATCTAATGGCTGAAAGTGAGAGTGCAGGATGGACGCCTGGCCATGTACCCCACTGGAACCTGCAAGAATTATTCAGAAAATAGCAAAATGTTGGACCTGGGACTTGAACCCAAGTCCTCTCTCTTCCAAACGCGCTGCCTTTACCAACTGTGCCACTGGATCATTCGTTAATATAATAATACAAAAACAATATATGTGAAAACAAAGGATCCCAATATATGAAAACAAAAAGCGCGCGCTGGTTCAAAATAGCCAACCAGGCTGCGCCATGCCATAGTCTTCCCCACTCCCCCGTCGTATTTGCTTCTGCATTTTTACCTACGGACATTGTCCGTCACTATAGTACCTGGCATTCTCAAAATTCACATCACGTAATATAAATTCAGTCTAAAGTCATGGATCGATTGAGTTTGATCCCCTAAGCACGATGGCACTCATCTTTTAGCCTAATTTTCCCTTTATCTGAAAGCCCTAAATCACAGGTCAAAACCCTAATAATGGCATATCGTTATTCATACATCAAAACGAGAAATTAACGATTCAAATACATTCTAATCATTCACTAAGCAAGAATGCATGGTCAAAATTCATTTATGATGCACGTATGATCATAATCGTTTTAAAAAAAGAGAGAAAATCGTGATGGTGTTGGGCATGATTCTTGGGGCTTTGGCGCTTGGGAGTGATGCATCTAGCTTCAGAATACCTCTAGGAATTGATTGAAAGCTTCCGAATGCTTTGAATCTCTTTGTAACTCTGAATCCAATTGGCACTTTCCTTGAAATTTCAAGCTTGTAAGAGGGTTTTTTGGCAGTAGTTGCGTGTCCCATTAGGTCTAGAATTGTTGTGTATATGTAGTGAATCGCATTAGGTTAACAAATGTGGAATGAATCTTGAAGATTGGATGGAAGGGATTTGATTTGCATCTTAGAATTTTAAGTTTCCAAATTTGGCCAAATCTTGCTCATCTCTCTCCAATCAGCCCTTGCACAAAATTTTGACTCAATATTTTGATGTTAGGCTCACGATCTGATCATAAAACAAATCTTGGGATTTAATTCAACATTTTACTATTTTATTTGATTTATTAAGATTTAAATGAATAAAAATTAAAATAAAAAAAAATCTCATAAAAATAAAATAATGGATATAGATGTCTTGAATAAGTCCATGGATATGTTTGAGATCCAAAACCCACGGCCATTAGTTCAAAAAAAATCCAAATTGCTCACATTGACTTTTGTGAATTTTCATAAAATTGGTCAACTTTCGCAATGCATATCTCTCTTATTTTTATTCCTAATAGGGTGTTCTTGGACTTCTTAGAGATCTTAGGATGTCCTATAAACAACCCTTTTAGTTTCATCTCAATTGGATCTTCCATGTTCATGTAAGGAGCTTTGACCCAAAAGGTGTTTTTGTTGACTTTTTGAAATGACCTATAATGTATGAACTTGTATCTTTTGATTGAGGCATTTCTTAACCTTGAGGGCTGAAGGGGAGTTATAGGGAATTGGATTCTCTTCAAAATGAGCCTTGGTTGGAAAATTTATGATAAAGCATGAGAAAGTTATGCCTGGTCAAAGTTTGGTTGACTTTTCCTATAGAAACCCTAAATTGCCATTTTTGACTTTTGATGAGTTATGAGCATTTCTTGAGGAATCATGATCAACCCTTGATCAAATGATGGATAGTACTTCAAAATATTGATGTTGACCAAAAATCTTAAAGTTTGACTGTATTTGGCCATATTTGACTTTTGCCCTAATACAATTGATTTTCAGGCATTTGAGCAATTGACTGAGCAAACTTGTTGTGCAAGGCATGAAAATTGGCATGGATGATCTCGAGGACATATTAGGGAAATTGAGACCATTTGGGACCCTTGGAACTCAAACATATTAATGAGGAGTGAAACCCTAGTTTGAGGCTTATTGTCTTAAGAGGAGGATTTGTCTGGTCAATCCATGGTCAACTTGAGCCATTGAGAACCTCGAGGAGTATGTCTTGTGTGAAAATGGCAAGGAAAATTTTGGGGTACAACAACTGCCCCTGTTCAATCTTCTTAAATCAGAGGATTTAGATTGGCTTGTCCATCTTTCGTGATTTAAGGGTGGAAGAGGATTGAACACTAGAGTACCCAGAAATTTGCACTCGCATGAAGTAATACCGATGGTTGATAACATCGAGAATGGGCTTACGAATGCCATTTGGAGAAGATAACTGAAAGTCATCGGAGATGGGCTTAAAGATACCATCCAGAGAATGTGACAGGGAGTCGTCGGAGATGGGCTTAAAGATTCCATCCAGAATAATGATGATTTCGTGAGATATTCCTTCGTAGGAATTCCTATTCCTATTGTTAGGGAGGACTTCGCAAAGGAATGTTGGTCTCTGTCTTAGGGAATAGATTCTAAGAGCTTCAGTTGCCTGTTAATCTACTGGGGAGTCATCTCTTGATTGAAGGGACGAAAGTGAACTGCTATTTGGTCAGGATCCAGGCTTCACAGTGACTTACTGAGGATGATAAGGCTGACTGCTATCTGGTCGTACTCCAGGCTTCACAACAACTTATTGGGAAATGAGATTAAACTGTTATCCGGTCAGAATCCGGGCTTCACAATGTCTTGAATTGTTGTTTGACTATTATCTAGTCAGTTTCCGGGCTTCATAGCTTCTTTAACTGGAATACAAATCTTAGTATCAATCTGACTGAACCAGAGAAAGGTCTCAAGTTGTCTTTAACTGGGATAGAAATCTTAGTGTCGATTTGACTAAACCCAAGAAAGGCCTTGAATTAACTTTGATTGGCATAGTAATCAGGAGGATCTTAGTAGCGACTCAACTGACCCAGACGAAAGTCTTGGTACATCTTCCACTGGCATAGTAATCAGAGAGATCTTAGTGTCGACCTGTCTGACCCAGGGAAAAACTTAGGTTAACTTTGACTGGAATAGTAATCAGGAGAATCTTAGTAGCAATTCGACTGACCCAGACGAAAGTCTTGGAGTCTCTTCCACCGGCATAGTGAGCGGAGAGATCTTGGGATGACCTTAACTGGCATAGTAATCAAGAGAATCTTAGTAGAAATGCAACTGACCCAGACGAAAGTCTTGGAATCTCTTCCACCGGCATAGTGAGCAGAGAGATCTTGGGTTAACTTTGACTGGTATAATAATCAGGAGAATCTTAGTAGCGATTCAACTGAACTAGACGAAAGTCTTGGTATCTCTTCCACCTGTATAGTGAGTAGATAGATCTTGGGGTGACCTTGACTGGAATAGTAATCAGGAGAATCTTAGTAGCGATTCAACCGACCCAAACGAAAGTCTTGGAACCTCTTCTTCCGACATAGTGAGCGGAGAGATCTTGGGTAACTTTGACTGGCATAGTAATCAGGAGAATCTTGGTAGTGATTCAACTGGCCCAGACGAAAGTCTTGGAATTTCTTCCACCGGCATAGTGAGCGGAGAGATCTTGTGAGGACATCTTTCTAAGGAAAATCCTGGGATAGCCCTTTGTTAGACGTAGTTTGTTGCTTTGGTCCTTTCCTGAAAGGTAAAGAGTTAGTTGTATGCAATGTCATGATGTATGAAATGCATTGTAATGATGTTCTCAAAATAAATGAGATTGTATTGTATGCAATATGTATGCGCATGTCGTGATGTATGGATATGGGATGCTATTGCGGTATTCCTTAGTCGGGGGAAATAAATCCCAGACTGTTGCTGAAGAGTATTCGAGCAGTTGAATTCTTCATTTCCGCTGGGGGTGGTGAATGGAGATGACTATGCTAGGGATTTACTTCTTTCTGTTTGCGAATATTCTGTCGGGGAGAGACTCTGCCTGAGAATAACTCTGTAGGGGAATAACTTTGTTTACAAGAGGAGATGCTTTACTAGAATATTTTTACGATTCGGAAAAATAAACTCCTCCAGGGGATGAGCTTCCGTAGCTAGAGAAATAAATTCTGTTGGGAATTGAGCTTTTGCATTCAGACAAATACACTCTGCTCGGGAGAAAACTTTATGAACCACTCACGATTATAAAATTTTTGGCTGGGGGATGTAGATATCGGCTCTCTGAAGGAACTTTGTTGGGGAAAGTAACTCTTGTTTGGGAAAGCCAATGTCAAATATTTTGGTTGCCTCTACTCTGTGGGGAAGCATAGACATCACGGGGGAGCATGTAATGGTGACTTTGTTTCAAAGCTCTCCATGCCCCTGTACCTGCCGGAAGGAGTAACTGTCGAGATTGACATGGTTTTTTAGTTTTTGCCCCTGTTTCTTAAGTTATAAGCAACTGTCTTTCTATTTCTTATGCAAATATTTGTGAATATAAATTATACTCAAATGCACATGTCAAGAACAAGTCATTGGACGTTTTCGCAAAACAAAACAGAAAAATAAAAACAAATGGTTTTGTAAAAATGACTTATATTAATTTCTGAATTTGGCCTATAACAAGCGTTTTTGTACAAGGAAGCTGACACTCTAGTAAGAGAACTCCACCGTGAAAATGAAAGCTATAAAATATTGTGTACAAAGAGAAGAAAACAACTATGTGTAATAATCCCATTAAGTTTCAATTCTGCTATTGCCGCTATGTCTTCGAGCGTCTTATCACTTCGCTGCTTGTCCGAAGCTGACTGGATTGATTGGTGCCATTTTGAGCTTGATAGATGATGCTGAGGTCTGGTCGCAAGGTGATCCGATGGGACATAGTGATACGCTTTAAATCCCTAACTTTTTCCTGGACCGCCCTTTCGGGTTTTCAGTCCACCGGGATACCCTTTTTTGCCCAAGCCGCCTTTTCAGATTTTCGACTTGCCGGGTGTATAGATTTTTTTTGTTTTCATCCCTAATTTTTGCCCAAACCCTTTTGGTTAGTTGGGAAGCCCTTATTTTATCCTAGGCCAGTCAACCTAACGGGTGTTTAATCATGCATGGTATCTTTTCACTATTCTCTCATTGACAGGGTGAGGAAGGTCATCACCGTCCATGGTGGTCAAAATCATGGCTCCACCAAAAAAAATGCGTTTGATTACAAATGGCCATTCTTATGTGGGAGTCCATTTGCCCCTGGGATCATCTTGCGGCAATATGATATGATTGATCACTAGATCCCTGACTTGATATACTTGGCGTCTGACCTTTTTGTTGAAAGCCTTGATCATCCGTTTTTGATACATTTAACTATGACAGACAACAGTAAGTCTCTTTTCATCGATCCGATTTAGTTGATCAAGTCGAGTCTGGATCTAATCATCTTCATTCAGACCCGCATCCTTCATGATTCTCATAGAATTGATCTGGACCTCAATAGGCAGGACAACCTCCATGCCATATACCAGAGAGTAGCCCTGTCGATGTTCGTGCGGAGGTGCGGTACCCATGAAGAGAAAATGGTAACATCTTGTGCCAGTCTTTGTATGTCATCGTCATCTTCTGTATGATCTTCTTGATGTTCTTGTCAGCAGCCTCCACAGTGCCATTCATCTTCGGCCGGTAAGGGGAAGAATTATGGTGCTGGATCTTGAACTGTTTACAGAGTTCGGTGATCATCATGTTGTTGAGATTCGTACCATTGTCAGTGAAGATCCTCTTTGACACACCGTACCGACATATCAGGTTATGCTTAATAAACCGTGCCACAATGTTTTTGGTAACAGTAGCAAAAGAGGCAACTTCAACCCACTTCATGAAATAATCAATGGCCACCAGGATGAAGCGATGCCCATTGGAAGCGGTGGGTTTAATCTCTCTGATCATGTCAATTCCCCACATTGCAAAGGGCCAAGGATCCGTCAAGACATTCAAAGGAACCAGAGTTACATGCACCTTATCAACATAGATCTGGCATTTGTGACAAGTTCGGGAATGCTGATAGCAGTCTGCTTCCATAGTGGACCAATAGTATCCTGCCCGTAGGATCTTTTTAGCCATGGTATGTCCACTTGAATGGGTTCCGAAGGTACCTTCGTGTAGATCTGTCATAATCCTCTTCACTTCGCTCTTGTCTATTCACCGAAGTAAAGTAGAGTCATGGTTGCGTTTGTAGAGGATTCCATTACTGAGGAAGAACTTTGCAGCGAACCTTCTCAGAAACATTTTATCGTTGACAGATTCCCCCTCGGGATACTCTTGAGCCTCGAGATATATCTTTACTTCATAGAACCAAGGTTTTCCCGCTACTTCTTCAGTGTCGATCTCGTAGCAATATGCCGGTTCATCCAACCTTTCAATAGTGATCAGGGGGGCCTCATTATCCCACCATGTTGGCAACCCATTGGGGATAAGAGGTGACAGCTAAGAACCCAGTGTTGAACTGCTTCATAACCTCTGCTCTGATCTTCTCTGACATTTCAGGGCACATGCGATGAACCTTCTGCTTTACCGGAGGGAAATCTTCTTTAGTTGGCAGTCGGTGAACCACGATATCTGTATTTAGTCCTAGCGTGTCTTCATATGACCAGGAAAAGATCTTGACATAGTCATGCAACATTTGTATCAACCGCTGTTTGACACTAATCCCCAGATTTGCGCCAATCTTGACTTCTTTTCTGTCTATCTCTGTGCCCAAGTTTATTGTCTCAACCGGCTCTTCATGAGGCTATATAGCCTTGTCTTCCTGCTGTAACAGTCTAGCAAGTTCTCCAGGTACCTCACAATCTTCCTCACCTTCGTCCTCAGCTTGGTTGATCGGAATTTCGAAGTTATAACTGGCAATAGAAGAACTGTTAGCAATGGGATCCATAGTGGATATGGATCTGCAGTTTGATATGTGAGTGTGTGTAAGAGCATAGCTGTATTGATAAAGTAAAAAGCAGAAAAGAAAAATAGAGAGCGCAAAATTTTTATGCAAAAACGTCCAATGTTTTATTGATGACATATAATAATGATATATAATAACCCTCACAAATAAACCATTGTGCCTCGGGTAAGACACAAGGCCATAGAGTTTATATTGTTTATTACAAATCCGAAAAACAAGCAAGATAGTTACTGCTGAACAAAAGTAACCGACACAAAATCTTTGGCCATCCAGTTACTAGGTCCACCGTTGGTAGTAGGGTAGATCCACCTGTCAATATTAGAATCCTTATCATTGTCTTCTATATCATTGACCCCATGATTGCTAATGCGTAGGGGAGGTCCTCTAGCCCGAGCACGTCGAACAACCCTTTGAGCTCCTGAAGTAAAACCCAAACCAAATTTGTCAGTTTTGTAAGGAAAATCAGGGAGCTGTCCCCAAATGGTACACCCACCTTCTTCAACTACTGCTCTAGCGTCCTTGAGAGAAGACATCTTCGAAGGAGTTCTGGTGATCTTTGGTACACTGGTAATAGTCTCGGTTGATGCCATAATCTGGGGAACCTCTTCAAAATTTTGACAAGGGGTCTCTATGAACTCACCGTCCATTTCCACATACCTGAAAGAGCTCAGATGGCTTAACATGTACTCCTCTTCACCACGCACGGTGACAATCTTTCCCTTCACTAGATACTTCAACATTTGGTGCAGCGTAGAAGTAACGGCTCCATCTTCATGGATCCAAGGACGACCCAACAAACAAGAATAAGATGGCCTGATATCCATCACGTAGAAGGTGGATTCAAAGGTCTGGGAACCCACTTTGACAGGGATGTCCACCTTCCCGTGCACCATTATTTTTGAACCGTCGAAAGCCCTCACCACAATGTTATTGGGCTTTAAGGTCAAACCTTCACAATCTAGCCTATAAAGAGCCTTCTTGGGCAGAACATTCAGTGACGATCCAGTGTCCACTAGCACATGGGCCATAGTAGTGACCATGCATTCGATCGAGACATGCAGAGAATCATTATGCTTTCTCCCCTTGGGTGTCAAATCAGCATCAGAAAAACCAACCCATTATCAACAGTCAGACTGGCCACACAGTCCTCGAATTGGTCAGTGGAGGTTTCTTGCGACACATGTGCAGTCTTGAGAAATGTAACCAAAGCCTTTGCATGGGCCTCAGAACACAATAACAGAGCCAATATTGATATCTTCGAAGGGGTCTTCCCCATCTGTTCGACCACATTGTAGTCGCTCTTCTTGATTATCTTTAAAATCTTCTCCATTTCTTGTTTAGAGGATTCCAAAATAACTTCTCTAGGTGCCTCTATCCGGGAAGGCTCACCTACAACTTCTTTTCCCCGAGTCCCAGATGACTCATCAGCAGGGGTAACCACTAGAGTAAGGATGGGAGTAGTAGCAGGAGTACTAGCCGAAACAACAGATGGAATAACAAAAGGCTTATCAACAGTCTTCGGGGAGATCTCAAGATAGAAAACCCTTCCAGTTCGAGTAATTTTGCTGGTCCCGACAATGTTACTGATATCGGGATCAGTCTCTTTAGTTTTTCGTCTTTAATGGTTAACAAATCCTGCTTGACGCCATGGTAGTAAACGTCAGCACTATAATTCCAAGGAACAGCTTTGTCCGAGGAGTATGGTACAGGGCCAGGAAAAGTGATTAATAATGGAGCAATTCTTGGAGCAGATGTAATCCTAACAGGTATTTTGGAGGAGACCTTGGAAGGATTGGCGGAAATGGTTATGATAGCAACATCTTCATGTAGAACAGTTGGAACCGGAGTCTTTTCGAACAAAATCTCTTTGTTATCCATCAGGCGTTGAACACCTACCTTCAGCAAATAACAACCAGAAGACAGAGATAAACACATGTGGCAACCTTCACCACAGCCCGAAAATAAACCGACTAGCAACAAATTCTTCTTGACGGTCATGAGAGGAGTAGAAATTTCATCAACAGAAGTAACACATAGATCATTATCAACGACATTAACACCACGGTTGTGCTTGGGCATGGGAGTAGTGATGACATTAGGTATCTCAGGAACATCAAACTCAATCTCCTTTGCTTCGATCAGATCCTATATCTTATTCTTCAGAGCCCAACAGTCGTTTGTATCGTGACTTGGACTCTCAGAATGGTAAGCACACCGAGTGTTTGGATTGTAACGAGGAGATGTGGTGTTGGGGTTCTTGGGAGCCTCCCTTAAGGTTGCCAAATTAGATTTTAACAGATGAGGTAAAACCTCAGACAACATCATATTGATCCGGGTGAACTTCCTTTGAGGTCTTTCTACCCTTGGTTGATTGTTTCGTTGTTGAGTAGCCACAGGCCTAGGTATCATGACAACCCCTACCATTGGACGGTGCTCGATTCTATTATGACTTCTTGGATTTTAAATAGCATTGACCTCCTTCTTACCCATGAATGGCTTTTTCACTGTACTTGAAGAGGTGTCTTTTTGGATCTTGCCACTTCGAATCCTAGCTCCTACCCTTTCTCCAGTCAATATCAGCTCAATAAAACCAGCTGAGGAGCTACCAATCAAGTGATTAAAGAACAGACTAGATAGCGTACCAAGAAACATGTCCACCAACTCCCTATCAGACAAAGGGGGTTGGACTCTCCCTTCCAAATCTCTCCACTTCTGAGCGTAGTCCTTAAAACCTTCGCTTGCACCCATAGACATACTCTAGAGTTGAGTACGGGTATGAGCAAGGTCAGTGTTATATTGACACTGCTTATAAAAATCAACAGCCAGATCTTCTCAATTGCCGACATTGATTCCCTCCAGCTGATAGAACCACTCAAGCTGAGTCCCGGATAGACTGTTGAGAGAAATGGACCCACAAGTTCCTATCAGCAGTGTGAGGATGAATCTTCCTCACTTAAGAACGGAGATGAAGCTTGGGACAAGAAACCCCATCGTACTTTGCAAATACCGGAACCTTGAACTTCTGTGGGATGACAACCCCAGATACCAAACCCAACTCTTCAAAATCCATCCCTGGTACTCTTTGGATCTCCATTGCATTCAAACGATCCTCTAGCTGTTTGTACCTTTCGTCAACCGGAGGATACTGCTCTTCATTGTAATCGGTGTCATTATCAGATTCCCCTGGACTAGGGTCTTCCTCCTTTGTCTCACCCTCTTGATTCTCTCCTTCCTTGGATGAAGAGGTCAGACCAACCATTTGCTTCAATGATCCCTTGAATCTTCTTCCCAGGTTTACCACACCAGCGATCTTCTTCGCCTTCTTCTTTCTATCTTTCAGAAAAGGGCCTCCAGATCTTCTTTCCCTTTAGCCAAAGCTACGAACATTTGCTGAAATTGGCCATTTTGTGCCTGGAGATCCTTGATACTTTGTTCAGAAGTCATTATTGCTGAAATAAACAGCGAAGAAGATGAGAAGCCTACTTTGAAACCTTATTATGCAATGTCATGGATGATATGCGTATGCAATGATTTCAAGGATTCTTAAAGACTCAAATTTTCTTAAACAAAAGAAACACACGTTACTTGTATTAATAAGTTCGAATTGTTACAAAGAGTGCCCTTTAGGATTACAATCAAACAAAATAAAACTTAAAGCTAAAATAAAATTAGGTTTCCCATAAGCGCATCCTCTTTGGTGCAATGTAGGCGTTTATATTCCTCTCTTCATGAAGTAGCCTAGTGAGTTGCAGGACTTTCTTCTTGCTGGCGTAGAATTGAGCTTCAAACGTATCCTGCTCCTCCTTAAGTTAAACCCAGGTTTTTTTAACTCCTCATGATTAGTTGGCATGTTAGGATAAAGAACAAGATAAGGAGTATCTCCTTCAGCAAACAGTTCCATAATCATAGGTAGGATGGTGGGGTACGGCATCATAAGACTTTAAGCACGGGCTTGTACCCATTTGAGATAAGGCTCAAGAGGGATGGAATTCTTGTGCCCCAAGGGCTCACATGAACCTTTTACAGTAACCTGAGCATCATTCTCATAATCGAAGGCGATTCCTTGAATAAGTGTATCATGAGGATAATCCCTTCTCGCATATCCAAATTGTCGCAGTGCCAAACAAGGATTATAAGTGATTCCTCCCCTAATGCCTAAGAGAGGGACATTAGGGAATTCTCCGCATCGATCAATGATGGTAACATTCTCCGAGGATCGAGGACACCAATGAATACCTGAATGTGTAAAAGTCATTAGCCTATGAGACCATCTCAAAACCTGTTCATTCTTCAAGACGGATCGGGGTAGGTGCGAAATAAACCACCTAGCCAAAAGAGGAGCGCAACACATAAGGGTCCCTCTTTTCCTTATAGTGAGAGTATGCAAAGAATGTAGGATATCTCTAAGCAGAGTAGGTACCGGATTGCGTGACAGGAAAACCTTAACCGTATTCACGTCTATGAGCTGGTCCAGATTAGGAAACAGTACCAACCCATAGATGAGAAGGGCTAACACCTCTTTAAAAGCTTGTAAGTCCAGGGTATCCCAAAAATGATGAGCTTTCTCAAACAAGAACTTGGCCAAAAAAACCCTTGACACCTCTCCTGGTTTCCCAATTTGCTACTACGTCAGACCGTTGTAAGGACAGAGCTTTAGCAATATCTTCGGGTTTAAGGTCTCTTTCCATACCATTGAAAGGTGCCTTGATATGGATAGGCACCCCCAGTAATAGAGAAAACTCCTCCATAGTAGGCACTAACTGGTAATCCGGAAGAGTGAAGCAGTGATGTAGAGGGTCAAAGAATTGAAAGAGCACTTTTAACATTTCTTAATCAGGGTTTGAGGTGACCAAGTTGAGAATTCGACCATGTCTTTCAGTGAAGGGAGATCTTTCAGGAACCCTTGATACTAACTCCTTAAGCTGAGGAGGTACCTTTACCAGACTGACTTGGATAGTGAATCTGTGGGCGAGGGCCATGTCCTACAAAACAAGACAAAAATAAACCCAAAGAATCCTTGAAATGGTTAGTATGATATTTTTGTACCCCAAAAATTTTCCCTCTCATTTATCAAGTAATTTCTCACAAGATCTCCTTTGGTTCAAGACTACACTAGGGTTGATCAGCTCATGATACCTCCTCAAGCACTGATGACTGAAAATTAGGGTTTGAGATTGCACAAGGATAGTTGAAATTTTAATTCCTCATATGACCTTCATGGATAATTTCGGACTCTCAAGATTGCTCATGTCAAGTTTCAAGTCTTGGATCACATTTTTGCCCAGTCAATTGATCAGTTGACCTAAAATCAACTGTATTGGGGAAAAAGTCAACTATGGCCAATTTACAATCAAACTTCATAATTTTTTATCCATATCAACACCATGAACCTATATATGTCATTTGATCAAGTTTGGACTACAATTCCTCAAGAAATTTGATCAGATCATCAAATGGGCAAAATGGTCAAAATTAGGGTTTTGACTGAGAAAAGGCAATTTCTGATTTTTGACCTAGAAAATGTTTGATTGGTTAGAGACATGATCTCAAGGATTCAGTTGCATCATTTTGACCTAATGGAATGACTCAAAACTTCCCTCAAGATCAATTGATTGATAGTTGATTTTCAGTCAACTGATCAAAAGTCAACTGCATACTAAAAAGTCAAAATTTGACTTTTTGGTCAAAATCAAGTGTCAAAGATCACAATTCATCAAAACATGTCAAAATATGAAACTTGTTCATCAAGAAATCAAAAAGTCAAGATTTCATTTTGAAAAGTCAAAATTTCCAAACTTAGAAATTTTTCCAAGTGTTGAAAACTTCATATTTTTCATAACTTTGAGCCAAATTTTCACCATGATGCAAGATGATTCAAAGGAAACTCTCAACATGAAAGTTGTAGATCTCAATGATATCTAAAACATTTCTGAACATAACTCCTCCCAGAAATGTTTGAATTTCAAGTTATGATTTTGTGAATACATGTTCATGAAACTTGGAAACTTAGTGAAATTTTGCCCTAGTTTAGGCAGGATTTTGACCTAACTCCATGGAAATTTTTCACATAGTTCCAAGGGTAATTTTTAAAAGTGACCAACATAGGGGTTGTAGAGGATGTTACAAGATTTCCAAAATGGCAAAGAACTCATTGAGATTATGTTTTAGCAAAGAGAATCGAAGAGATGAAGTTAGGGTTTCATTCTTGATTTACAAGCCATTTCCATGATGAACAAGAATTCAAATCCAAACCTAGGCTGCATAATCTTTGTTTTGCAGGCCTCAAACTTGTTTGGAACTCCATAATTAAATGTTTGCAGAACTGTTAGAAGCTTTAATCCAAGCATTCAATGCATTGCCCATGCTTAATACCATTTTAGGAAGAAAGGCAACATTACCATTTTGGAAAAGTGGCTTTTTTGCACAAAGTCAATTCTTGAGCTTCACACTTGTTTTCTTTTGATCACACACAAACTAAAAGCCAGAAGAAACTTATCTAAAGCCTCAAAACAACTCAGTCCATGCTTGTTGTTGTACCCCAAAATTTGCCCTCCCATTTTTATTCAAGATACTATCTTAGGGTTTCTCGAATACTCAATTTGGCTCAGAAGTTGATCAGACAAATTCTCTTCCTAGGCAGTAAGTCAACAATTAGGGTTTGGAGTTTCTAAAAGAATATTGATTCTTCAAGGTTTCAAATGGTCTTCATAGATCTTCATGTCTCCTCAAGGATGTTCATGCCAAGTTTCAAACCTCGCATTGCAAGTTTGCTCAGTCAATGGTTCAGACGACTGAAAATGACTCAATTGACCCAAAAGTTAACCTTTTGCGAGACCAAGTTCAAGCGATTGTAACTTCTTCATTATTCGATATTTTTGAGCGGTTCTTCTTGCATATGACTCTCCTCTATATCATCTCCAATTTCTCTTCACAAATCAAGAGTTGATTACGTGTAGAAGATCACCAAAATTCAAATGTGTTAGAAGTCGCTTCATGGATTTTGACATAATCTTAAGTAATTGTCACCTGGTTTTTATGAATTGTGATTTCCTCAAATTACAAGATCTTGCGACGATTATTTCCGCATATGGTCATAAGTGATGTCGCTCACGAGTTTATCTTCAAAGATCGAAAGAAAATTGTGTTTGGAAGACTTTGAAAGTTATCGAATCGTCGTAAGTCATTTGTTTGATTCTGAATATTCTTAACCAGAATTTGTTTTCTTCAGGACTATGTTTCTCATGTTGAAGTTTGTTAATTCTACAAGATTGGTGAATGTTCTTAAAGCATGTTTGTTTTGGCAATGAAGTTCCATTTTAATCGAGCATGGCTTGCGAGTTCATTTTGAATGCAAATTTTATTTGGACAGGATGTGAAGATTAAGACTTTCATTTAAATGACCATGGTTTTGGGTTTGAGTTAAACAAGTGGAATTGAATTCTTACATTTATTTTGTTTAGGAATTTGATTGGAATATAAGGCGCATGGTTTATTTGAAATACAAGTTATAAAATTCATTTGTGATTGCTTGAAGTTCAAGTTACCAAACCAAGATATTTTATTCAAAGCATTCAATTGAGAATTACAAAGTTTAAATTAGAACTCAAAGTTTTGTATAATAAATTTCATCATTTACAAATTTATTCAAGGCTTTGTGTTTATTGCATAACAATTGAAATAAATTACAAATGTTTGTCTTGTTTACAAAGAATTACAAATTTCTTGTATACAAAGAAAGAAATTTTGTTCTATTTCTTCAAGTCTTTACTTCATCTTCAAGCAATCCATCCAATCTTTTCTAGCCATGATTTTCTCTTCATCTTGCCTCGCTTTCCATCCATGAAACAAAAAAAGAAGTTAGCAAACAATCAAACAAGAGTGATGTGTAAGAAAGGAGAAGTTCATCATTAGGGTTTGTATTTAAGAATCAGATTTTAAGGTTTGTTTTATCATAATCCTTCTTCTCCCATTTTTGCAAATCACAAGGTTGGGCCTTGGTTCAAAAAAAGGCAAAGAAAATATGCAAGCCCAAGGCTGTCAAAACAAGCAACAAACATTACAACAAGTCAAGCAAAGGCAGGCTGCAAAAAACAGCAGGGCAAGTAACAACTAGGCTGCCAAGCAAAAGTAGGCAGCAAACAACAACAAAATACTCAAACAAGCAAGCCCAAGACTATCACAACAAGCCAAGCAAAAGCAGGCTGCAAAAACAACAGGTGAAACAGCAGCAACATAGCAAGCAAGCTGCCCAAATGATGCCAAACACACAAACCAACAAATCTGCAACAAACAGAACAGCAGGGCAAACCTGCAACAAATGTTGCAGCAAAATAGCAGATGTTGTAAACATAGAAAAAAGGCAGCAACAAGTAAAACAAAACAGGACAAGGCAAAACAACAAGCTAGCTTGCTCAACAAACCAAGTTATATCATCATTTTCCTAAGTTACACAAACCCTTCAAAAAATTTTGTGAAAGAAAAAAGAAAAATGGCTTTATATTTCATTGAAAGATGAGGAGGGAAAGAAAAAGAGTCAGAAAGATATCACCTAGTCAACAAATGATCCAAAATCATGTCAAACCAATACAGTCCAAAACTAGCCACACGGTCTACATAATAATACCAAGGAAGCCAGTCCAAAACCTGTATAAAGCAGCCCAAACATTTGCTGCAAAATTGTCCAAAAACTTACACCAAAATGGCAATACAAAAACTGCAGCAACAAAATATTGAAGCAGTAGCCAAAATTGTTCAAGCCTATCATATTCCCCCCCCCCCCCCCCTCTCACTTTTTCACCCTGTGTTGGATATAATAACACTTGTTGTTTCACAAAGGAGAGGAGGCAAAAAACAATATATGAAACAACACAAAAACCATAGCCAACAGAATAATAGCCAGCAAACACCCTCAACCAACAAGTATCAAAAAACCTACTACAATAACACCCTCAACCAACAAGCATAAAAAAAACTAATGCAATAAAACCCATAACCATACTCCACCAAGACTCCACTCTCCCTTCACTACACAAATCATCCACAACCCTTAATTACTGTCAGCAACTCATTCAAAATTGTACCCAAAAACCATTAGCAATTCACAAACTCTGCTAAAATCTTAGCCTAATCCTCTAGAAAATTCCCTCACTGAACCGACCTCACCTCACCTTCACTCAAAATCAAAACCACAACTTTAAAAAATAACACACACACATACCTTTCCAACCAATCCTCACAATGAAAATTCAATTCAAAAAGAAGAAGAAGAAAGAAAAGAGTTTCAAAGCACCGTACATGTTTTGCCGATGAAGATCTCCTCACCATAGGTAACCCCAATCTCTCATGCCTGATTTTGTCACATCCCTGCTGCTGTTGATTGTTGCTATGTCATTTTGAGCACATTTGATTTCTACGTTTTATACTTATTTGTTGGCTTGGCTGTCCGAGAGAGATGAATTCGCGAAAATACAGAGAGAAAGATGAAGGTCGTTGTTTCAGAAAACGGGCGTGTTGCTCTTTTAGGGTTTTCATAACCTGATGGATTTAAGAGGTAACCCAGGTCTACATTGACCTGATTCATGGTCCAGCCCAACAACCCTTTTATTATTTTTATTATAAATTCTGTTTTTGCTCATGATTCTTGGGCCAGATTGTTTTTAAGACCAATATGTTCCAAATTTCTAGCCCAGTGAATCTGCCCCAATGCACAACCCAGCCCATCATTTTTTTAATATTTTGCTTTTATTTTTGTTACAAAATTTGGGTTTGCTGTTTCTTAAGCCCAATTCTGATTTCCGTTATGCACCCTTAATTTTCTTTTCTTTTTATTATTATTTTGGTTTAGTTAATAATCTTAGGTTTAATTTAGCTTAGGTTTAAATTAGTGATTTTAATTTAGTTAGTAATTGTAGATTTTTTAATTTTAGTTTAGATTTAATTTAATCTTTAGTTTTAATTCTAGATTCGTAATTTTGAATTATTTATTCTTCTCAGTTAGTTTAGTTAGCAATTTTTTGTGAACAATTTAGTTAATTAACTTTTTAGTTAACATTTTTTACAATTGGTTTGATTTCTTCATGATAAAAAAAATTTTAAAATAATAGAATAGGATTTTATTTTCTTTTCAAAATTTCTCACAAACAAAAATACCAAAAATTTATATACTTTGTCAATTAATTTTATTTCATAAACTGTTGTAATTTTGATTAATTTCTCGATTCGACTTGGTTGTATTGTTTGCCTATTTGGACATTTAATTGTACTAATCCATCCCCATTTGTAAATTTGCACCCCCATTCCCGAAAGCTCTGTAACAGCGTAGAATTTTAATTCCCGCAATTTATTGTTTTCCTTATACTGTATAGTAATTAGGTGTGCATGGTAAGATTTAAAATCAATCGCTAGATAACCTAATTTCAAAGACAAAATAACTTAAAACAAACACACTCTTTCACACACGTACCTCTAGGGTAACCTTGCCCGTTGCTTCGGAAACAGTCATGTCCCTCGAATATGGGATGCTTTAGCAAAGACCCCTTCGATAAAAAGATCGCAGTCCCTTGATGTCCCTCGATGTTGCCTTCGGTAAAACGATCTAGTCCCTTGTGAAAAATTGCTAAATCGTCTCACAAGTTGCCTTTTATGACTGTACAAATGACCCACGCCTGTCCCTTCACATCCAACGATGGGGATTCTTACCAAATCAATGGTAAGATAGCAACATCTAAAGGAGGAGGAAAATAAACATTTAAGACCTTTTGAGTAGGTAGATTCGCTCCTAGTTGCTCGCTTGCTCACAACCAAACATTTTACACCAACATTTTCATATTAAAATCTTTTCAAAAGACAAAAGCTTTTTGTATACGTTCTTATAGAGACGAGAACCATTACAAAAATATCTTTCCAAATACTTTCAAAAAACACACTTCACAAACACATCTTTGAACTATTTTTGAAACAAACACTATGTGCGCGTTCTTATAGAAACGAGAACCATTACAAAGATATTTTCAAAATACTTTCAAAACCCACACCACAAGAACATTCAAACAAAAGCAAGTGATCTAGAAAGCAACTAAGAGCCCGTAGATAACTACAGATGAAAAGGATGATAATACCTTCCCTTTTCATAATCTACCCCCCCCCCCCCCCCCCGAACTGAAGAAAACATTTCTAAAGATCTTTCATGTTCTTTTCAGCCTTTCCTTATTGGATAAAAGAAAATTCGATGGAGACTCTTGCTATCCGCACAATTGCGATCAAACGCAAAACACGCAAGTCAGTTCTCCCACCGTGTTACACTTGTACTTTGTCTTGAAACCATATTTCCACTTTTCTTCAAAATCAAGTAACATAGCTATAAGTCTATATCTTGTGCTTCTGACCCTCTCAAGTGCCACAATCGTTTCCATACATATGCACATGTTGTTTGCAAGCTAACACGCAAATACACAAGCTCTCAAACTCCCCCAAAGTCAGATTTGCATAACAGACCTCCATTGTTGCATATTCTAGCCAGAAATCTCAAAATCAAAAACTACTCGTGCGTTTCTTGGCCTTTTGCTTGCAAAAGCTTCCAAACATCATACATAAGCCATCCCTGTCCCTGTTACATGACTATAACACCATCTTCACCCATTTCCAAGTTCAAAACTAGAGCATCATAGTTGGACTTCTCCAGACCATTACAACCACCTTCAACTCAAGCCAGCCATTACATTAGCTTCCTAGAGGTCCAAGGAAGCTAACCTGATCATCACCATCACTTGAAACAAGCTCAAACTCATTTAACGATTTCCAATTTTGAGGTATTTTTCTTGAACTTCTATCTCATTATTTAGGTATTGTTAGGCTTGCATTTTTGAAAATAGAATGTAGATATCATTGCCCTGAAACTATACATGTCCATAGATTTCATTTATGTTGCTTGAGCATGGAGAATTTTGAGTTTGAACTTGCTAAAACGTTTAGGTCAGAATTTGGTACTTTCATAAATTCATCCTTATCTTTGAATGTTAGCTTAAATTAGTTACATGGTTGGATTCGTGGTGAAAAAATGCAAAAGTTTCATGTTTACATTTTTAAAAATGGTTGAGGAATAAGAAAGTTACAGATCCTTTGGCTGGGGGATTGAAGATGAAGTACAGTCAGGGCAAACTTTGTGTTATGTATTTATTATTGTGTATAAGTTAACGGATGTATCACCACCCCAGTGGTTAAAGCGCGCGCCTGTAACCAGAGGGACCTGGGTTCGAGCCCCAGTGGTACCCTTTTTCCTTTTTTGTCTTCATATTTTCTCACTTCCATTTGATTTTTTGCAGCGCCTGGGCCTCCCGTTGGGCCTAACCTTCTTTTTGCTAGCTTCTAACTCCCTGCCTTGTTTCAGCACCCCCTGGCCCATTATTTCTTTATTTTATTTTATTTTTTGTTTTATTTTACTTTCATATTTTCTTTTATTATCTTTATTATTATTATTATTATTATTAATATTATTATTAATATTATTATTATTACTATTAATAAAAAATCCAAAAATATTTATTTTATTATTTTTACGCTCATTTATATTTTATTTCTCTTTATAAAAACTAAAAAGAACACAAACAATCTTTCTAATAAATTAATTTCTTTTCTTGATTAATATTTAGATAATTGGATTTAATTATTATATTATATTATTTTCTTGTAAATTAAAATTAATTTAGAACTTAGGTTTATTTTAATTAATTTTTATATACTTTTTTTTAGATTTAAAACCTTTCATAAAAAAACCCAAAAAATACTTTTTTAATTTAATTTTTTCTTAATTAGTTTTATTTAATTTTCACTAATCATTTTCTTAATTATGTCAAGATTAAAACCCTTCATAAAAATCAAATAAAAAATCATTTCTTTTTCCATTTTTGCATTCTTGCATTTTATCTTCAATTTTGTATACTTATTCAATATGGTTGTAATAGTTAATTAGATTTAATTTTCTTGCAAAATCCCCATTTGTAAATTTGTATACCCCCTCCCCTAATGATGTAAAAGCTTAGTATTTTTATTTTCTGCAATTTAATGTTTTATATATAAATGCTAGTAAATTAGGGTTTGTATGGAAATATTAAAATCAACAAGTTAATAAACTCTAATTCAAGACAAAACAATGCATGTAAATCAACACACTTGCACACTTACATCCTTAGGGTAAATCCTCTTTGTTGGCTTATGAAAAATGGCCATGTTATGCATGTGGGATATCTTAGTAAAAGAAATAAAAAATACAAGATCATAGTCCCTTGATGACGCTATTAAAGTTGTCTTTTGAAAATGATCTTAGTCCCTCAAAGAGAATTACTAAGATATTTCACAATATTGCTATCATGGCTATACGATGACCCACGCCCGTCCCTTTACATCAAAAGATAGGGCTTCTTACCAAATCAATGGTAAGATAGCAATATTAAAGGAAAGGAAGAAATGAACCAAGACTTTTGAGTAGGTAGATTGTTCCTAGTTTCTTGATCAATTTCAAATTAAACGCTCTTGCTTATTTTCAAAACAAACACCAACACTTTCAAAACATCTTTCAAACTTGAGACATTTTCAAAATATCAACACTTTGTATACGTTCTTACGAACGAGAAATATTACAAAGTTTGCCTAAACGATGGCACCTTTTCAAAATACTTTAAAAAATCACACAAAGCATATTTTTTTTAAAAAAAGAAAGTGATCTATCAAGCAACTAAGAGCCCATAGATAACTATGGATGAAAAGGGTGCTAACACCTTCCCTTTTCATAATCTACCCCTCGAACTCAAGAAATAATCTTAAAGGTCTTTCCTGTTCTTTTCAGTCTTTCCTTTTGGATAAAATAAAAGTCGGTGGCAACTCTTGCTAACCGCAACATTTATGATAAAACGCAAAACACACCAGGTCCGTTCTTCCACCGTATCACAGAACTGGCGACTCTGCTGGGGAAATTAACTTAAAAATGGGGTTACCTTAGGGCTAGATCACCTTTATTTGCTTTCATTTGTTTGAATTGTATGCTTTACACTTTAGTTCTTTGTTTGGGCTTAAATCCTCTACCCGGATTTGGGATACCTTATAGGTAAGTAGAAATATGTTGTGGAAATTGTGCGGGGTATACCGATATGGTCTAAGAAATAGCTACGTTAGTGTGACATATTTGTGGGTACCGGTAGCCCTTGAGTAGTCAAGGAGAATACAGGGCCGCTGAGTGATGTCATGAAGCACTAGCTGACTTCTAGAACCTTTACTTGACCAACTTGGCCATTAGAACGTAGTGAGATGATCGACTTTGGTGCAGTCCGAAGTTGGTAGATACTCGATACTACACTCGTTGAGGTTTGGTTTTTTGGGATATTTCGATCGCCATTAAAGAGGCTTCGCTGAAACAATTCCCGAGAAGACAAACCAGTGATATTGAGCTCCCTTAGAACCCAATTACTATTTCTAGGACAGGTTTGAGCCAACTAAACTTCAAGAGGGTACTTACCTATGAGACTCCATGCAAGCCTAAACCTAAGGACTTGTTTGTTTTGTTCGTATATAATTACTTATACATAACATCATAAATATCATAACATCATATTCATACTCATTAACCATTTCAAGGATTTTTGGGATTTATCTTTGTTCTATTTTGTAGGACATGGATTCTATTCGCAGGAAAACCATTCAAGTCAATCTAGTAAGGATCCCTACTCAACTTAAAGATTTAGCATCAAGGGTTCTTGAGAATTATCCATTTACTGAAAGACATGGCCGCCTTCTAAACTTGGTTACCTCCAACACTGATGAAGATATGATGAAGGTGCTCTTCCAACTCTTTGATCTTCTACACCATTGCTTCACATTTCCCGATTATCAACTTGTGCCAACTTTGGAAGAATTCTCCCAACTATTGAGGATTCCCATTCTCAATCAACTACCCTTCAATAGTACGGAAAGAGATCCAAAACCAGAAGAGATTTCTCAAGCCCTACACTTGCAACAATCTGATGTCACAACTAATTGGGAAATAATGAGTGGTGTCAAAGGTTTCTTAGCTAAGTTCTTGTTTGAGAAATCTCAAGATTGTTGGAACTCCTTGGACTTACAAGCTTTTGAGGAAATTATCGCCCTTCTCATCTATGGGATGATTTTGTTTCCGAATTCTGACCAACTCATAGATGTAAACACCGTCAAAATCTTCATGTCTCGTAACCCGGTGCCTACTTTGGTAGGAGACATCCTACATTCTTTTCACTCTCGTACTATGAGGAAGAGAGGTATCCTCATGTGTTGTACTCCTCTCTTGGCAAGATGGTTTATTTTGCATCTTCCCCAATTTGTATTAAATAATGAGCAAGGTTCAAGGTGGTCCCATAGGTTGATAACACTCAGACATTCAGATATTCATTGGTGTTCCCGATCTTTGGAGAATGTTACTATCCTCGACCGTTGTGGAGAATTCCCTAATGTCCCCTTACTTGGCGTTAGAGGAGGTATCACTTACAACCCCTGCTTAGCCTTACGACAATTTGGTTACGCCCGAAGGGATGGTCCACATGAGATGCTTATCCAAGGAGTGGTATTTGACTACGAGAATGATGATCAAGGTTACCGCTAGAGGTTTATCCGAGCTTGGATGATATTGAATAAGGTGGATAGCAAGACACTAGGACACAAGAATTCCATTCCCCTCGAGCCTTACCTTAAATGGGTGCGAGCTCGTGCTTAGAAACTTGTGATGCCTTATCCTGCCATCCTACTATTCATCATGGAGCCTGTGGTTGAAGGAGATGTTCCCTACACTATCCTCCATCCCGACTTTCCTACCTCTCTCGAAGACTTGAAAAAAGGATGGATTCATCTTAAGGAAGAACGAGATACTTTCGAGGCTCAATTCTATGCTAGTGAGAAGAAGGTTTTGGAGCTTACGAGTCAGCTACAAGAAGAGAAAAGTGTGAACGCCTACCTTGCACCGAAGAGGATGCGTTCAGTATTTTTATCTTAGAAAGTTATTTTGTAAGCCCAAGAGGCATGATGTAATCTTTCTTGTTTTGTTTAATGAAAATTTATGTTTGTTCATTTCTTTTGTCTATACAAATTTAAATTTCATTAATCCTTAAAATCATTTGCATATACATATTCCATGCATCATAACATGCCAGGTTTTCACATAACAGGTTTCCTTATCTTTCTGCTATTTATTTCATCAAGATGGATCTAGAGAAAACTGTAAAGGATCTCCAGGCACAAAATTCTCAGTTCTAGGAAACTCTACTAGCCTTAGCCAAGTGGCAACAAGATATGATGGCTTTGCTGGCCGTTAAGAAGAAGCCCAAGAAAAAAGCTCTACTCAACATGGGTAGAAGGTTCAAGGAGACAATTCGTCAAATCCTAGTAGGAGGAGATTCATCTAAAGAGGACGAGAAACATATTGGTGAGGTCAAGAGTACTCAGGCTGACTGTGTCAATGATCAAGTATCTGATGATGATTATTTCGATGGACAGTATCCACCTGTTGATATCAAATATAAGTAGTTAGAAGACATATTGAAGGCTGTTGAAATCCAGGCCGTCCCCGGTTTAGATTTTGATGATTTGGGTTTAATCTCTGGGGTAGTCATCCCCCCAAAATTCAAAATACCAGTCTTTGCAAAATACGATGGGGTTTCGTGTCCAAAACTCCATTTGAAATCTTATGTGCGCAAGATACAGCCGCACACTGCTGATAAGAAGCTTTGGGTTCACTTTTTCCAAGAGAGCTTGGATGGAACGCAACTTGAATGGTTTTATCAATTATATGGTTCTCATATCAAACTTGGGAGGATTTAGCTACCGTATTCTACCATCAGTATAACGCTGACTTGGCGCCAACGAGGGTTCAATTGCAAGATATGACCATGGGAAAGAAGGAAGGATTTAAGGAATATGGGCAAAAGTGGAGAGACCTTGCTAGTAGGGTTCAACCACCCTTGACTGATAGGGAGCACATTGACATGTTCATGGGATCTTTATCTGGTCCCTTCTTTAATCTATTGGTTGGCTGCTCTTCTTCTGGTTTCACCGAGTTAATCTTAACCGGTGAAAGAGTTAAAAGTGGCATAAAAAGTGGGAAGATCTTTGTGGCATCTATCTCCACTTACAATCCTATCAAGAAACCTTTTGCTGCAAAAAAGGAAGTCAATCCTGTGTATGGGGAAAGAACCCGTACCAAGAGGAACGACCATCCGTCTGTAAATACCGTCTGAATCTCTAATCCAACTCCTACTCCAAGACCATCTACAAATCATCAATGTTTTAAAACTCAAAGAAGACAATTTACGAGGTTAGGCATGTCACTATCTCAAGCCTTACAACATTTGCTCAAAGCTAATTTAGTGACATTGTGCAATCCTCCCGCCAACCCTGATACCTCGTCACCAAAATATAATCCAAACGCTAAGTGTGCTTACCACTCGAGTAGCCCTGGGCACGAAACTGACCAGTGTTGGGCCTTGAAGAACAAAATCCAGGATTTAATAGACAACAAGACTATCGAGTTTGATCCTCCTCCAACACCGAATGTAATTACCGCTTCGATGCCGAAGCATGACAAGAGTGTTAATGTTGTTGAAGATATAATTTGTGTTGCCTCTGTTGAAGAATTGACTACTCCGCTGAATATAATCAAGAACAATCTGTTGAAAGTCGGGATCTTCCCTGGCTGTGTAAAAGACTGTGTGTGTTGTACAGGACAACTCAATGGATGTGAAGGGATGAAGAAAGGCATACAACGCCTGATGGATAGCCACAAAATTCTATTTGAGAAGACTCCACTTGTCAAGAGTTTGATTAACAAATGTGAAGACCTCTCCATTATTACCATCTCAAACAAGCCTCTTAGGATCACCTCCAAAGGTCCTATTAGGATTTCAAATGAACCCACTGTTGCTCCCTTAATAATTACCAATCCTGGATCGATTCCCCACTCTTCAAACAAAGCGGTACCATGGAATTATGGTGCCGAGGTGTTCTATCATGGGATTAAACAAGATGCCTGGATCAAAGAAGGAAAATATGACAATGTCGGTAACATAGCTGGTTCAAGAAAAGTAACTAGGACTAGGAGAATATTTTCACCCAATATCTCACCACCAGTTGTTACAAGGACGCATATCCGCATTACTGCTGCCAAGCCAAGTACCGATACAAGAGGGAAGGAGAAGGTTGTTGAGCCTGATGTGATTGAAGTACCCTCCAAGGACGTAGCTGATGAAGAACCCTCCGCTCGTGAGATGGACGAGATCTTAAAGATGATAAAAAGAAGTGACTTCAAGATTGTGGAACAGTTGAGGAAAACCCCTTCTAAGATTTCAATGATGTCATTGCTGCTCTGTTCCGATGCCCATGCTCGGACATTAATAAAATTCCTGAAAAAAGCTCATGTCCCCCATGAGACAACAACGGACCAATTTGAGAATTGCGTGGATAGCCTGACGGCTGATAATGGCTTGGGGTTTTCAGATGCTGACTTAACACCGTTAGGGAAGAACCAAAATAAAGCTTTACATGTTTATGTCGAGTGAAAAAGGACTACTTTGGCACATGTTCTAGTCGACACTGGTTCTTCTCTGAATGTATTACCCAAGGGAGTATTAGACCGTCTAGACTGTGAGGGTTTAATCTTAAACCAAGTGATATCATCGTAAGGGCGTTCGATGGATCAAAGAGGATTGTTCATGGGGAAGTAGATCTTCCAATCAAAGTGGGCTCCCAAATCTTCAATTCCACCTTCTACATTATGGATATTCGTCCTGCCTATTCTTTCCTGTTGGGTCGCCCGTGGATCCATAAAGCTGGGGCAGTAACCTCGACTCCTCATCAAAAGCTTAAATATCCTGTCAAGGGAAGAATTGTCACTGTTTATGGTGAGGAAGAGTTTATGGCGAGCCACCTTAACTCTTTCAAGTACGTAGAGATGGATGGAGAATTCATTGAAACCCCATGTAAAGCCTTTGAAGTCATGCCACTGATGATTGCTGCTACCAAATGTTCTTCTGATGAGTCTAAAGCTGTTAAGGCCATGCTGAAGATGGTTTCAGTCAAGGATGCTCGTGCGGTAATTGAAGAAGGAAACTGTGATACTTGGGGGAAACTCTTCGATGTCTCATTTAAAGCAGACAAGTTTGGCTTAGGCTTCACTGTCAAAGCTCAGAAGGTAGTGAGGCTTGCTCGTGCTGGAAAGCCGCCTCTCTGCATTGGAAACCAAGAAGTCAACACCGTGGGTGGTTCTGATGAAGAAGCTGCATTTGAATATTGGGTGTACCCAACTACAACGGAGCTGAAGAATTGGCATGCAAAGGACTTTGTGCCCATCTCCTTCATTGAGGAGTAATTTACTTGTTATTGTCTTTCTTTCAATTCAAGAACATTTTGCCTGTAATGACTTTTAAGCCATGTGCATGGCCCGAGGCACTTTGGTCCATTTGTCAAGGGTTTTATTTATGTTCATCTAATCATATGATCCTTCAGTAAATTGGACTATTTTTGAATTCAAATATTGGTGTTCATTATCTTTCCTTTCTTTCAAATACATTTTCAAAAAAATAGCCATGTATCTCACATGCACATACACAATCTTGCAGGTCCTCATCCACTCTGGATCCTATTGCCAATGACTCTACTACTGCCGACTTTGACTTTAAATGTCTAATCAACCAAGCCAAAGACGAAGGCGAGGAATATTATGAAATACCGGGAGAACTAGCCAGACTTCTATTACAAGAGGAAAAAGCTATTCAACCACACGAAGATTCAGTTGAAGTCATCAATCTGGATACTGAGGCAGATAAGAAGGAAATCAAGATTGGAGCTAATTTAAAAGACTGTGTCAAGAGTAGGTTGGTTTAGATGTTGCATGATTATGTGGAAGTATTTGCTTAGTCTTATGAAGATATGCCTAGGTTGGATACCGACATCGTAGTTTATTGTCTGCCGATAAAAGAAGACTGTCCTCCCGTCAAACAAAAGGTTCATCACATGAGGCCTGATATGTCTGAGAAGATCAAAGCTGAAGTAATGAAACAGTTTGATGGAGGGTTCCTAGCTATGACATCTTATCCCCAATGGGTTGCCAATGTGGTACCAGTGCCGAAAAAGGACGGAAAAGATCACATGTGCGTGGACTATAGGGATCTGAATAGGGCAAGCCCCAAGGGCGACTTCCCTCCACCACACATTAACATCTTGGTCAATAACACTGCTCAACATAAAGTATTCTCATTCATGGATGGTTTCTCAGGATATAATCAAATAAGAATGGCTCCCGAAGACATGGAGAAGACAACTTTCGTCACGCAATGGGGCACTTTCTGCTACAAGGTCATGTCGTTCGGATTGAAGAATGCATGGGAAACATATCAAAGAGCTATGGTAGATTTGTTTCATGACATGATTCATCATGAAATAGAGGTCTATATGGACGATATGATTGCTAGATTTCATAATGAAGAGGAACATCTCGATCCCCTGTACAAACTATTCGAGAGGCTAAAAAAATACAAGCTGAGGTTAAACCCTAACAAGTACACGTTTGGAGTACGATTTGGAAAGCTTTCAGGTTTTGTTGTCATCAATAAAGGCATTGAAGTTGATCCTGCCAAGGTAAAGGCTATCCAAAAAATTCCAGTCCCTCATTCTGAAAAGGAAGTCAGAGGATTCTTGGGTCGCCTCAATTACATTGCCCGCTTCATATCACACTTAACTGCTACTTGTGAGCCAATCTTCAAACTCTTGAAGAAAGATCAGGTAGTCAGATGGAATGATGAATTCCAAGCTGCCTTAGACAAAATCAAAGAATATCTACAAGAGCCTCCTATTCTTATGCCTCTAGTTAAAAGAAGACCATTGATCATGTACTTGACAGTATTAGAGAATTCTATGGGGTGTGTTTTGGGCCAACATGACGAGTCTGGCCGAAAAGACCATGTTATTTATTACCTGAGCAAAAAGTTTACCGACTGTGAAACTAGATATTCACTTCTCGAGAAAACTTGCTGCACTATGGAATAGGCTTCTCGACGGGTAAGACAATATATGTTGACTCATACCACTCTGTTGATTTCTAAGATGGACCTAATCAAGTACATCTTCGAGAAACCTGCCCTTTCCGGACGGATAGCCTGGTGGCGAATGATCTTGACTGAGTACGACATTTAATGTACTACACAAAAGGCCATCAAAGGAAGCGTACTAGCAGATCATTTAGCCCATCAAGTTGTGGATGATTATCAGTCAATGAACTTCGACTTCCCTGATGAGAATATCATGCTGATAACCGATTATGCGAAACCTGGACCGTATGACGGACCTGAACAAGGATCCTGATGGACTATGGTCTTCGATGGGGCTTCCAACACCTTAGGTAACAGAATTGGTGCTGTGATCATCTCTCCTGAAGGTTTCCACACTCCATTCACTGCCAGACCATGCTTCGATTGCACGAACAATATGGCTGAATATGAAGCTTGCATCTTGGGTCTGAAAGCTGCTATTGACTTAAGGATCAAGAATTTGAATGTGTTTGGAGATTCCGCTCTAGTGATTATCCAAGTAAAAGGAGATTGAGACACTAAACACCCTAATCTTATCCCCTACAAGGAACTCGTGCCATCCCTAATTCCTTACTTCGAAGAGATCACTTTCGAGCACTTCCCTAGGGAAGAAAATCAATTGGCTGATGCTTTGGCGACCATGTCTTCAATGTTCAAGATCAGATGGGATAACGAGGCCCCTATGATTACGATCGAAATATTCGACGAACCTGCACATTGTTGTGAGCTTGACACTGACTTGGAAAAGCCATTGTACCATGAGGTGATGAGATACCTTGAAGCACAAAAATATCCAGAGGGAGCATCCATCAATGAGAAAAAAATCTTACAAAGATTTGCAGCCAAATTCTTCCTGAGCAACGGAATATTGTACAAGTGCAACCATAACTCCACTCTACTTCGATGTGTAGACAAGAAAGAGGCAGAGGAAATCATGGAAGACATGCACGATGGACTCTTTGGTACTCACTCAAGTGGACATACGATTGCTAAGAAAATCTTAAGAGCTGGCTACTATTGGTCAATGATGGAGACTGATTACCATCATCACTCGAGGACTTGTCACAAATGCCAAATTTATGCTGACAAGGTTCATATGCCTCCTATCCCTCTGAACATCATGATTGCTCCTTGGCCATTTTCAATGTGGGGCATTGATATGATTGGAGAAATCAAGCACACCACTTCCAACGGACATCGCTTCATTCTTGTCGCTATCGACTATTTCACCAAGTGTGTTGAAGTCGCTTCTTTTGCCTCAATCACAAAGAATGTGGTAGCCAGATTCATCAGACACAATCTCATATGCCGCTATGGTATCCTCGAAAGGATCATCACCGACAATGTGACTAACCTCAACAATGCTATGATTATTAAACTTCGCACTCAATTTAAGATCAAGCATCACAATTCTTCTCCATATAGACCAAAAATGAATGGCGCAGTTGAAGCGGCCAACAAAAATATCAAGAAGATTGTGCAGAAAATGGTGGTGACCTATAAGGATTGGCATGAAATGTTGTTGTTTGTTCTACATGGCTACCGCACTTCAGCTAGAATATCAACTAGGGAAACTCCCTTTTCTCTAGTCTATGGCATGGAAGCTGTTTTTCCAGTGGAAGTTCAGATTCCCTTGTTGAGGATTATGAATGAAGCAGGTTTAAGCAAAGACGAGTGGATTCAAACGAGATTGGATCAGCTGAAATTGATCGATGAAAAACGATTAGTTGCTGTTTGTCATGGTCAGACGTACCAAAAACGTATGATCAAGGCTTTCAACAAAAAGATCAAGCCTTGAGTATATCAAGCTGGTGACCTGGTGATAAAACGTATCATTCTACCACAAGGCGACCCCAGAGGAAAATGGAGTCCCACCTACGAAGGGCCATTTGTTGTCAAGAGAGTGTTCTCTGGCAGTGCCATGATGCTGACTACCATGGATGGTGAAGACTTCCCACATTCTATCAACGCGGACAGAGTTAAAAAATACTACGCATAAGAGACCCGCTAGGTTGACACACCTAGGAAAAATAAGGGCATCCTGGAAAACCAAAAGGTTTGGGAAAAATTAGGGATATATGCAAAAGATCGTACACCCGACAAGTTGAAAACCCGAAAGGGAGACTTGGGAAAAAATGGGTATCCTGGTGGACCGAAAACCCGAAAGGGCGGTCCAAGCAAAAGTTAAGGATTAAAAGCGTATGACTATGTTCCGTGGATTCACCACAATCAACTTTATCACCAAGGTCCGAGTTCAAACGGTCCAAGATCAATCCAATCAATTTCTGTCAATGGCAAGGGGCATTCGAAGTCATTGGGGCAATAATAGAGTTGGAAGGAAATGAGATCACTTCACATGGCTATTTGTGTTTGTTTTCAATTTTGTTTCCCTTTCGACGATTTCCTCTTACTAGGATCTCCGTATTTTTGTACAAAACTCCTATTCATGGGCAAAATATCAATACAAATATACTTTAAAGTGCAAACTTCCTATCTTTGTTTTGAATGCAAAATTGTCCAATGACTAAAATTGAATGAACATATGCATATGAACATAATTAACGCCGTTTGGCACGTATGACCTAAGCAGCAACAAACATCTCTTTAATGTATATTGGAATATCCCCACACAATCATTTCATTAACATTATCCCCCGCAGATCGGCTACAATAGACCAATCTCCAACCAGAGTCTCAATCTCTTGGAAGCTCCCTTTCCAGCTAAGTTGATCCTACAAGTAGAAGCCTTATGAATCACTTCCAAAAAGGAACTCACCTCTTCAATAGGATTTATTTCCTCAAAAGGGTTTATTTCCCCAATAAACAACGAATAGAATAATTCCCCAGCCGAGTACAAAGTCCCCAACTTTGGTCTATCTTCTCCAGCTGAGCCTGTTACCCCCAGCTGAGTATACCTCCCCAAGTTGAGTCTGTCCTCCCCGACTGAGTCTACACTCTCCAGCTCGAGTTTTCCTTTCAGATTATTACAAAGCATAGGGCCACAACCCCTAATCCCAATAAAGTCATCAACAAAAACTTTACTATCCCCAAAGGTTGCTATGAAGCCTGAACCCGACCGGATAATAGTCAACTTCTCAAGTCACTGTAAAGCCTGGACCTGACCAGATATTAGTTTGACTTTGTAAATTGCGGAAACATAGACCCAACCAGATAACAGTTTGAGTTTTTGAAACCTGGACCCGACCAGATAACAGTTAACCTAAGATACTATAAAGCCTGGACCCGACCAGATAATAGTTTAACTCTTCAAAATATAGAAGAACCTAGACTCAACCAGACCAAGGTTTAACTTCTTTTCCCCAGTAGAGTTTGCCTCTACCCTAACAAGTTGTTGTGAAACTTGGAACCCGACCGGATAATAATTAAATTCCAAAACAGTTTATTGTGAAACTTGGACTCGACCAGATAACAATTAGTCTTATCAACCTCATAAATCTGCAAAGCCTGGACCCGACCAGATATCAGTTTTCCAGCAAGTTATTGTAAAACCTGGAGCCCGACCAGATAACAATCAACTATGATCCCCAGAGAGACACTATGAAGCCTGGACCCAACCTGATCATAGTACAACTTTCCAAAAAAAACCATGAAACTTAGACCCGACCAGATAGTAGTTACCACTTAAAAGTTATTGCAAAGCCTGGATCCGACCAGATAACATTTAACTTCCTTATCCCTAGAGAGTTGTTGTAAAGCCTGGACCCGACCAGATGACAGTTCAATTTCAAGAAATTTTCTGCAATGCCTGGAATCCGACCAGATAATAGTTAATTTATTTCTTCCTCAGAAAGTTACCGTGAAGCCTGGATCCGACCAGATAGAAGTAGACTTCCTCATTCTCAGCAAGTTGTGAAGCCTGGATCCAACCAGATAACAGCTGGCGTCCAAGAGATATTCCCCAGCGGAAGCATCCTTTCAAAAAAGTTTGTAGATGGGTATATTCTTCATTCCCCAACAGGCATTCAGGGATTTAACCTCCCAAAATTTTCTCAGCAGCAGTCAGGTATTTATTTTCCTGGACAAAAACATACATCTCACATTCATACATCATAGCATGTAAATACAAGATGCATTTAGCATAATACCACCTCTAGTGAACAACCTGCATACATCTGCATTTCACTAACTCTTTTTCTCACAGGTAAAAAATCAAGTTTTAGTATGAATCAACAAGAGATTTGTGATGATATTTATTCTAGTGTTCACCACCATTCCTCCAAATGGCATCTATAAGCCCATTCACAATTCATCTCCGAGTGCGAATTTCTGGGCACTCTAGTGTTCAATCATCTTCCACCTTCAAGTCACGAATGGCGGATCCGCCAATCGAACTCTTTAGGTTTAAGAAGATTGAATAGGGGAAGCTGTTGTACCCCAAAATTTTCCCTCTCATTTATCAAGTAATTTCTCACAAGATCTCCTTTGGTTCAAGACTGCATTAGCGTTGATGAGCTCAGGATACCTCCTCAAGCACTGATGACTGAAAATTAGGGTTTGAGATTGCACAAGGATAGTTGAACTTTTAATGCCTCATATGACCTTCATGGATCATTTTGGACTCTCAAGATTTCTCATGTCAAGTTTCAAGTCTTGGATCACATTTTTGCCCAGTCAATTGATCAGTTGACCTAAAATCAACTATTTTGAGGAAAAAGTCAATTGTGGCCAATTTACAGTCAAACTTCATAATTTTTGATCCATATCAACACAATGAACCTATATATATATATATATATATATATATATATATATATATATATCATTTGATCAAGTTTGGACCATAATTCCTCAATAAATTTATCAGATCATCAAAAGGGCAAAATGGTCAAAATTAGGGTTTTGACTGAGAAATGGCAATTTCAGATTTTTTACTTAGAAAATGTTTGATTGGTTGGAGACATGATCTCAAGGATTCAATTGCATCATTTTTACCTAATGGAATGACTTAAAACTTTCTTCAAGATCAACTGATTGATATTTGATTTTCAGTCAACTGATCAAAAGTCAACTGCACACTGAAAAGTCAAACTTTGACTTTTTGGTCAAAATCAAGTGTCAAAGATCACAATTCCTCAAAACATGTCAAAATATGAAACTTGTTCATCAAAAAATCTAAAAGTCAAGATTTCATTTTGAAAAGTCAAAATTTCCAAACTTAGAAATTTTTCTAAGTGTTGAAAACTTCATATTTTTTCATAACTTTGAGCCAATTTTTCACCACGATGCAAGATGATTCAAAGGAAACTCTCAACATGAAAGTTGTAGACCTCAATGAGATCCAAAACATTTCTGAACACAACTCCTCCTAGAAATGTATGGATTTCAAGTTATGATTTTGTGAATACATGTTCATGACACTTGGAAACCTAGTGAAATTTTGCCCTAGTTTAGGCATGATTTTGACCTAACTCCATGGAATTTTTTCACATAGTTCCAAGGGTAATTTTCAAAAGTGACCAACATAGGGGTTGTAGAGGATGTTACAAGCTTTCCAAAATGTCCAAGAACTCATTGAGATCATGTTTGATCAAAGAGAATCTAAGAGATGAAGTTAGGGTTTCATTCTTGATTTACAAGCCATTTCCATGATGAACAAGAATTCAAATCCGAACCTAGGCTGCATAATCTTTGCTTTGCAGGCCTCAAACTTGTTTGGTACTCCATAATTAAATGTTTGCACAACTGTTATAAGATTTAATCCAAGCATTCAATGCATTGCCCATGCTTAATACTATTTTAGGAAGAAAGGCAACATTACCATTTTGGAAAAGTGGCTTTTTTGCACAAAGTCAATTCTTGAGCTTTGCACTTGTTTTCTTCTGATCACACACAAACTAGAATCCAGAAGAAACTTATCTAAAGCCTCAAAACAACTTAGGCCATTCTTGTACTTTGTCTTGAAACCATATTTCCACTTTTCTTCAAAATCAAGTAACATAGTCATAAGTCTATATCTTGTGCTTCTGACCCTCTCAAGTGCCACAATTTCCATACATATGCACAAGTTGTTTGCAAGCTAACACACGAATACACAAGCTCTCAAACTCCTCTAAAGTCAGGTTTGCATAACAGACCTCCATTGTTGCATATTCTAGCCAAAAATCCCAAAATCAAAAACTACTCGTGCGTTTCTTGGCCTTTTGCTTCCAAAAGCTTCCAAACATCATACATAAGCCATCCCTGTCCCTGTTACACGACTGCAACACCATCTTCACCCATTTCCAAGTTCAAAAATAGAGCATCACAGTTGGACATATCCAGACCATTACAACCACCTTCAGCTCAAGCCAACCATTGCATTAGCTCCCTAGAGGTCCAAGGAAGCTTACCTGATCATCAGCATCACTTGAAACAAACTCAAACTCATATGACGATTTCCAGTTTTGAGGTATTTTTCTTGAACTTCTATCTCATTATTTAGGCATTGTTAGGCTTGCATTTGTGAAAATAGAATATAGATATCATTGCCATGAAAATATACATGGCCATAGATTTCATTTATGTTGCTTGAGCATGGAGAATTTTGAGTTTGAACTTCCTGAAACATTTAGGTTAGAATTTGGTACTTTCATAAATTCATCCTTATCTTTGAATGTTAGCTTAAATTAGTTATATGGTTGGATTCGTGGTGAAAAAATGCACAACTTTCATATTTACATTTTTAAAAATGGTTGAGGAATAAGAAAGTTACAGATCCTTTGGTTGGAGGTTGAAGATGAAGTACAGTCAGGGTGAAATTTGTGTTATGTATTTATTATTGTGTATAAGTTAACGGATGTATCACCACCCTAGTGGTTAAAGCGCGCGCCTCTAACCAGAGGGACCTGGGTTCGAGCCCCAGTGGTACCCTTTTGCCTTTTTTTTCTTCATATTTTCTCACTTCCATTTGATTTTTTGCAGCGCCTGGGCCTCCTGTTGGGCCTAACCTTCTTTTTGCTAGCTTCTAACTCCCTGCCTTGTTTCAGCACCCCCTGGCCCATTATTTTTTTTTTTATTTTTTTATTTGATTTTACTTTCATATTTTCTTTTATTATCTTTATTATTATTATTATTATTATTATTATTATTATTATTAATATTATTATTATTATTACTATTAATAAAAAATCCAAAAATATTTATTTTATTATTTTTACGCTCATTTATATTTTATATCTCTTTATAAAAACTAAAAAGAACAAAAACAATCTTTCTAATAAATTAATTTCTTTTCTTGATTAATATTTAGATAATTAGGTTTGATTATTATATTATATTATTTTCTTGTAAATTAAAATTAATTTAGAACTTAGGTTTATTTTAATTAATTTTTATATACTTTTTTTTATAGATTTAAAACCTTTCATAAAAAAAAAACTCTAAAAATACTTTTTTAATTTAATTTCTTTCTTAATTAGTTTTATTTAATTTTCACTAATCATTTTCTTAATTAGGTCAAGAACAAAACCCTTCATGAAAAATAAAATAAAAAACCATTTCTTTTTCCATTTTTGTATCTTGCATTTTATCTTCAATTTTGTATATTTGTATATTTGTAAATTTGTATACCCCCTCCCCTAATGATGTAATAGCTTATTATTTTTATTTTCCATAATTTAATGTTTTATATATAAATGCTAGTAAATTAGAGTTTGTATGGAAAGATTAAAATCAACAAGTTAGCAAATCCTAATTCAAGACAAAACAATGCATGTAAATCAACACACTTGCATACTTACATCCTTAGGGTAAATCCACTTTGTTGCCTTATGAAAAATGGCCATGTTATGCATGTGGGATATCTTAGTAAAAGCAATAAAAAATACAAGATCATAGTCCCTCGATGACGCTATCAAAGTTGCCATTTCAAAATGATCTTAGTCCCTCAAAGAGAATTGCTAAGATATTTCATAACATTGCTATCATGGCTATACGATGACCCACGCTCGTTCCTTTACATCCAAAGATAGGGCTTCTTACCAAATCAATGGTAAGATAGCAATATTAAAGGAAAGGAAGAAATGAACTAAGACTTTTGAGTAGGTAGATTGTTCCTAGTTGCTTGCTCAATTTCAAATCAAACACTCTTGCTTATTTTCAAAGCAAACACCAACACTTTCAAAACATCTTTCAAACTTGAAACATTTTCAAAAGATCAACACTTTGTATACGTTCTTACAAACGAGAACTATTACAAAGTTTTCCTAAACGATGGCGCCTTTTCAAAATACCTTCAAAAACCACACAAAGCATATTTTTCAAACAAAAGCAAGTGATCTATCAAGAAACTAAGAGCCCATAGATAACTATGGATGAAAAGGGTGCTAACACCTTTCCTTTTTATAATCTACCCCCCTGAACTCAAGAAATAATCTCAAAGGTTTTTCCTGTTCTTTTCAGCCTTTCCTTTTGGATAAAAGAAAAGTCGGTGGCGACTGTTGCTAACCGCAACATTTGCGATAAAATGCAAAACACACCAAGTCAGTTCTCCCACCATATCAGAAATATGTTATGTTATGATGTCATGATTATGCTCAGATATAGAATATATAGAAAACAACAGCAAATCACACAAATACCTTAGGTTTAAGGCCTTCATGGATTTTAAGGTAATACCCTCTTGAAGTTGGGTTGGTTCAACCTGTCCTAAATATAGTAACCGGGTTCTAAGGGATCTCAATATCACTAATATTTCCCCCAAATTTCATTCCGATAGACAATTGACTTGCCACCAAACAAAAATCAAGAGTCAAACCTCAATGAGTGTAGCATCGAGTATCAACCGACTTTAGGTTTACACCAAAGACGACTATCTCACTACGTCCTAAAAAGCCATTATTCAATTAAGGTGCTAAGGTCAGTTGACGCTTTATGATACCACGCAGTAACCCCGTATTCTCCTTGATTACTCAAGGTCTATCGGTACACACCAATGTATCGCATCAACGTAGCTACTGTTTCAATCGTGTCGGTATACCCCGCACAGCTCCCTCACAGTTTATTGCTACTTGCCCAAAAGGAATTCCCCGATCCGGGTTTAGGATTCAAACAACCCAAACAGATACCCTTAAAAGTAAATCAAACAAGATAAGCCAAAGAAGCAATTAAAATGACCTAGATCCTAAGGTAAACCCCAATTTCTATTTCTCCCCAGTAGAGTCGCCAGTTCTGTGATACGGTGGCAGATTCGACTATCAATGCTGGTTTGCATTTTATATTTGCAAATGTCGCGGTAAGCAAGAGTCTCCACCGACTTTTATTTTATCCAATCAGGAAAGAGTGAAAAGAACGGAAAAAAGACCTTTTTTTTCGAGATTTCTGAGTACGGGGGGTAGATTATGGAAAGGGAAGGTGTTAGCACCCTTTCCATCCATGGTTTTCCATGGGCTCTTAGGTACTTGCTCATTTTTAAAATTGCTTTCGTGTTTGTGTGGTTTGAAAAGCTTTGAAAATGCATTAGTGCGAAGATTTACTTTATGGTAACTCTTGTATCAGTCCTCAAGAGTGTGATAAAGTGTTTTTGAAATTTTTTGTTTGAAAAGTATGTTTGAAAGTATATGGTATAAAAATTTTATTTGAGCAAGTACCTAACAGTTATCTACCTACTCGAAAAAAGGCGTTCTTTTCCTCCTATCCTTTAGACCATGCTATCCTACTATCAGTGAGTAGGTAACCCTAGTCGTTCGATTTTTGAAGGACTATCGATAGGGACGTATGGTCATTGAAGCAATGGTTAGGAAACCTTAGTAGTTACCCTAGATTCCTAAAGATATTTCCGAGGCAACATTCGAATGGGCCATTTTTTATCTTTTGGGACTAGAGGGCAACCACTAAAACTCCCTATACTTCATGACCGTTTACCAAAGGCAACCAGAGTGGTGATACCCTAGGGGTGCGCATGTGTGTGTGATTGTTTTTAAGTTACTAATCTTTACACAGTTATGGTTTTCTACTGTTTCAAATTATTGATCTTTTGCATATATTCCTATGCATACATCTAAATAGTTTATATATTTGCAGAAAGTAAAAGCGGAAAAGTAAATCTAATTATTACAAGGCTTCGAGGAATGGGATTACATGACCAAAAACTTTGGGGATTAAACAGTAAATAGGGAACAACAGTAAATAACCTAATTAAAACTATTACAATCTCGAAGCAATTACATTAATAATGAAAAATAAATCGTACAACAAAAATAATTAAGCGCGAGAATTTAAATTGAAAAAAAGTGCAAAACCCTAAAAACTAATTTGAACATTAAAATATTTTTTTTTGGATTTTTATGGAAAGCTTTGAAATTTAACCTAATTTTTGTAATTAATTTTAATTAATGAAACAAATTAAAGTTGATGAAATTAATTAATTTGCAAAAATTAATTTATTAAAAAAAACTAGGTCCTATTTTTTTTGTGATGATTTTCTGATTTTATGATAAAAAAGAATGAATAAACAAAGTAATTGTTGGCTGAAGATTTTGATAATGTTATCTAGAATTCAAAAGAGTTAAAAGTTCTGATTGAAATGGAATTGAACACCATATTTCGAAGTTGCAGAAGCGGTGTTTCGAATGAGTGTGTCAAAGCTTGAAGCTTCGAACGATGATCATGGGAAAATATCCAAAGGGGTCTCGAAACAACAGCGAGGCTAGGTTTGGGAAGAGCGTTCGAAACGGAGAAACATCAAAGCATTTAAAATTTAAATGGAAGCGGGACTTTCAAAGTTTGAAAGTTATGTGTTGGAGCATTTGGGGACACGTGGAAAGATGAAAGAAGCATTGTCTTGCATGTTCGAAACGTGGCATAATCCTATAGCGAGACCGTTAGGGTCGAATTAGTATAAATAGAAGTCTTAGTATTAGGATTTCAGTGTGTCATATCTGTTATACAAAATACTCAATAACATTCAAACTACCACATGGCAAGGGAAACGAATGCAAGAGAGATGTATGTATGATAGCACCATGTATTTCTAATTTAATGAAAGCCTTTTTACCATTTCCAGTACTTTCCTCTTTTCTTTTTATCGAGTAACATTTACAAGTTTCTTTATTTATCGTCTTTTCATTTCAAAGTCTTTTCCTCAAAAGTTTTACTCTTTATTGCTTTCTTTATATTTCGAGCACTTTATATTTCAGAGAACTGTTACGCTTTCAATACCTTTACTTCCAAGTATTGTTTTTCAAACGCATCTTTTTAATTAAACTTGCATTAAACGCTTTCTTTACATTTTAAACTTCTACATTCCAGAAACCTTTTATGTTAAATGTTTTGCAAATCGAAATCATTTACTTCATTTTCCATACAGTTTTACATGTCTCTTCAATCAGCATTACAATTAGCATTTATTCGTATAATTTAGTTTTCATGCACAATTCGACCACATTTTAAACTCTTAGAGAGAGGGATCGAAATAAACCAAACACTTGTACAATAGCAACCATGAATAATTGTTCGATTGTGAGAGTAACTTTAATATCCAAGGAGTCCTAGGATCAATCTAGTCGATCCTGTGAGTTACCAGAGAGATTGAGTAGCGTTAATAAAGATTATTCGATAGTTTGGAAGACTAGCGGTTGTTTACCAGAAATCACTGGAAACAAATTGGCACACCCGGTGGGACCAATAGTTGGATATCAGAATTAAGGATTGTCGAGACATAGCCATCCCAAAAACGTAGGAACCATAAGAAATTTGCTGTTTTATGAACCTAAGAAGTGGTAAGATAACCAACAGCAACCAACCTTTATCCAGAAGAAAACGTTTGGACAAAATGTCTAATTCAGACAATCAACAAGGAAACCAAGGTGACCCACATGCAACAAGCACTAACGCTTCCATTTCGAGCGGAACATCTAATGTAATCCCTTCGAATGCACAGTCTGTTGCATCTTCAACCAGTAACATAGCCACCACTGGAGTAAGTGGCATATCAACCAACAGTTCGATCTTAGGAAATACTGGAACTATGGGCTACCCTGGGGGATTCGTTCCACCACCAGGAACACAATCCCATTTAGCCACACCATCAACTAGACCACCCGGCTTCGACGGGAATAGAATTAGAAGTTCTTCTTACGGAATGCCAACATCTTTTATGGCAGGTTTACACAATTCCACTTCGAATTCATCCCCACAACTAGGATCTGGGTCTGGGGCGAACCAATTTATGACAAATAACCAAGGGTCAGTGGGTTATAGCATGTTGCCTATCCTAACCACAGATAACCAGTTGGCTTTTAGGCAATTGATGGATGACAGCAACCACAATATGATAGGGGTGTTAGCGCAAACCATGCAGGAAATATTTGCCCCAATAGTTCAGAATGTGACTGTGACGAACAGGGAAAACGCTGACAATATGAGTCGAATAGCAGATTTCTTTGCCCCCACAGAAAGGCGTAGGCAGAACCAGGCGGGATTTCGAACAAACATGCCTGTTATAGAACGAATTGCTAACGACCCAATTCAGAGACTACCCAGAGAAGAAGCTAACTTAGGGGCCAGAGCACCAAGGTTAGAAGCCCCAGTAATTCAAGGCCCACAAAGGGAAGTTATGGAACCAGGGGCAAGGATCGAAAGGCCAGAAGCCCCAGAATTTCGAGAAGAACAACCTAGGGGAGTTGTTTTGGTTGGTCGAAATCAAGATGCCGATGCCGTCGTTCATAGGATTCGAAACGATAACATCTTGGCAGAAAATAACCTAACTACCATGATAGAGAGGATCATGGCCCAAAATGGTCTCAATACGGGAATGAGGAGGCCAAATTACGCCTCTCCTATATTGGATTGTATAATGCATACTGATTTACCAAGAGGATACAAAGTCCCTAAATTTACAAAGTTCGCTGGGGATACCAACGAGTCAACAGTCGAACACATAGCGAGATATTTAACCGAAGCGGGAGACATAGCCAATAATGAAGATCTCAGGATCAAATACTTCCCAAGTTCCTTGACAAAAAACGCCTTCACTTGGTTTACCACGTTGCCTCCCGGATCTATTGACACTTGGCCCCTTTTAGAGAGATTATTCCATGAACAATTTTACATGGGACAATCGAAAATAAGTTTGAAGGAATTGGCCAGTGTTAAGAGAAAATTCACTGAACCCATAGACGATTATTTGAATAGATTTAGGCTGTTAAAATCCAGATGTTACACAGTAGTGCCTGAACATGAGTTAGTCGAAATGGCCGCTGGGGGTTTGGACTATTCTATTCGAAAGAAATTAGATACTCAGTATTTGAGGGATATGGCTCAATTAGCCGACAGGGTTCGACAGGTCGAAAGATTAAAAGCTGAAAAAGCCAGAGTCTTTAAGAATAGTAAGAAAGAAAGGGTTTCCTATGTTGGGACTGAGGAAGTGGAAGAATATCCTGAATTCGAATTCGAAGAGGTCGAAATCGACCTCGCTGAATTAAAACAGGCCCCACCTTACTCCTGCAAAATGTTAGTTCCCACGAAAGGGAAAGATATTGTTGAAAATGAGAAAAGTGACAAGTTTCCAAAGAAGGTCTACACCTTCGACGTCACTAAGTGTGACGAAATTTTTGACTTACTTGTCAAGGATGGCCAACTAATTGTGCCATCAAATGTCAAAATACCTCCCTTGGATCAGAGGAAGAAAAGGGGATTTTGCAAATATCATAGTTTCCTAGGCCACAAGACCTCACAATGTTTTCTTTTCAGGGACTTGATTCAAAACGCGATCAAAGATGGCAGACTAAAGTTTGCTGATAAGGTGAAGATGAAAGTGGACGAAGATCCTTTGGACGTCGCAGACACCAACTACTCCGAGCCTGCATGCATTGGAGAGGTCAACATGGTGGAAACTGATCAAAGCGATGCCCCAACAGGAGAGAAGGACACTGGAGTCGAAAACTGGGTGATGGTCGAAGTCAGCGAGGAAGTCACTGAAGACATCCAGAATACGCCAGATACTTCGATTGCTGCACCTGTGGCTGTTGCAGGAGAAACCCAGGCTACTGAAGGCCAAGAAAATCAAAACGAAGGATTGACACAAGTCACTGAGGGCTTGAGGCTGGAATTGGAGAAAGTCCAAATTACACAGCCAGTTCCCCTTCGAAAGGAAATATGGGACACTCTGGGGGAACCCAGTGGGAAATTTGACTATCTGGTCAAATATTCTGCCCCAGAAAGTTCGAAGGTCCAGATCGAAGATATAAAGCCCACAGGATGGGGCGATGACGAAACTAAAGAGGGAGATGTGGAAATAAATATGGTGGATATGGAAGGACCCCGTTCTGAAATGGAAGAAGTGAAAAAATACTTAGAAAAAGAAAAGCACAGAATGGGGGATAATCACACTGGAGATGCTACTATCAAAGACTATCTCATGACATGCCATAAAGGAGATCCAGGCATGATATTGTGCCCTAGGTGCAGCATCCTCTGCAACCAAAGAATTGCTGCAAATTTCGAAAGGGTACAGAGGGTTCGAACTGGCAACAATTGGCGCCAGGATAACCAACTCTTTAGGTGCTATCCCAAGGCTGGAGAGAGTCTGTTGGAGTTTGTTTTTCGCTGCTACAAAGGGGCAACTAAGTGTTTGGTTTGCCCAAGATGTTCTGCTGTGTATGACCAAAGCATGTCCAGGGCCTTCGAAACGACCCCCTTCGCCCCTTGCTGGAATCATCAAGAAACCACCCAGATGGGCCCACGTTTCGACAGCAGATACAAACAGCGAAGACCTGATAGCCCTCACCCCAAAGTCGCTCGAAGAGTGACTTTCAAACTCCCTTCTGAAGTGCCAACCGATAGATGGCTACAAGTCAGAAATGACAAAGGCAAAGACAAATGGAGGAGTGCTGAACGAAATACACGCCATGCTGTAACATACAGGAGGCAATTCAACACACAAAAAGGGAGGAAGTGAGATTAGAGAATTACAAAGGAAAGAACCCCATGTCAAGATCCCAGTGGCGCAGACAGCAAAGGATTCGAAAGGCTGAGAGGGAAGCTATGGCAAACAAAGGGGATGCTTCAACGAAGATACAAGGTGAATCAAGCACCAACAAACCAAAAAATCAAATTGAAGAGAAACCTCCAGTCAATAGGAGGCTTTTTTCTGAAGACCAACGAGACGAACCAAAGGAATATATTCCAGGCCCGGAAGAGGACGAAGATATGGTAACAGATAACTTCGAATCGGAGGGGGAGTCTTCATTCAACCTGAACTGTAACGTGGTGTCCGTGCTTCCCTGCGAATTTGGGCAGGAAACCGAAATCAATGAATATGAGGAGGAAGACACCACAGATTTAATGAAACATAGGCCCGTGTGCTACTACGTGATGGACAATGGGGCTGTTGAGGAACAAAATGCGTTCTTCGAACGCCCAGAGCCTGCAATGAAGAATCATCTCAAGCCACTTTTCATTCGGGCGAAAGTAGGTATCCATGGTGTGAACAAAGTTTTAGTGGATGGGGGTGCTGCAGTCAACCTAATTCCCCATTTCATGCTAAAAAGGTTAGAGATCCGCGAAGGAGATATCAAGCCCCATAATATGGTTCTATCCAATTATGAGGGAAAAGTAGGCAGAACACTGGGGGTGGTCCAGTTGGAATTGACAATAGGCTCAAGTTGCAGGCCCACCATGTTTATGGTTATCGAAGCCAAGGCCAACTATAACCTACTGCTAGGAAGAGAATGGATTCATGGCGTGGGGGCAGTTCCTTCGTCAATGCATCAACGACTAGTTCTGTGGAGAGAGGACGGAATCGTGGAAAATATCGAAGCAGACCAGAGTTACTTTATGTCAACTGTCAATTTAGTTGACAAAAGGGATTATGATAAAAATCTGGCAAAGATTGCTCCATGTGTCCCAAACGATGAGATGCATGAAACTAGAAATGCCCACTACTACATGACACTTCGTCATGATGGTCTTTACTGGGATAGAACAATAATCAGTGAAGAGGAAGAAGTTGAAGGTGCTATACAAAAACGGCCAGCAGGCTAGAACCTCAACAACCTTAACCATGACTGAGTCTACCTTCTTCGAAAGGATTTCGGCCTATATGGCTGAGAATGAATCGAAAGCGGCCTTAGAGGCTGAAATAAATGAATCAACTGTAAAGACGAATGAAGTCAGCGGGGGGGGTGCGAAATGCTCACTCATCAAATAATTGGAGATGGATCAAAGGTTGGATGCCATCTATGACAAAGAACCCTTAGGCTTCGAAAGGGACCCCATAAACTCAGGTGTCAAAATGTTGGTACAGGACCCGCTCGAAGAAGTTAACTTAGGGGATGAAGAAACGAAAAGAGTAACTTACGTGAGTGCTAAACTTAGCCCAGGCCTCAAGGAAAAGGTGATCGAAGTCCTTAGGAAAAACAAAGATTGTTTCGCATGGGATTATGATGAGATGCCTGGTTTAAAGAGGGAGTTGGTCGAACATAGACTGCCAATCAAAGATGGCAAGAGGCCCATCAAACAAACTCCCAGAAGATTCGCACCAGCGGTTCTCACAAAAATTAAAACTGAGATCGAAAGGTTGCTGCGCTGCAAATTCATCAGAACAACAAGGTACGTTGAATGGTTAGCAAACATAGTACCTGTTATTAAGAAAAATGGTTCTTTAAGGATTTGCATAGATTTTAGGGATTTGAATACTGCAACCCCTAAGGATGAATATTCCATGCCCGTGGCAGAAATGCTAGTAGATTCTGCTGCAGGATTCGAATATTTGAGCATGTTAGATGGATACTCTGGATACAACCAGATTTTCATTGCTGAAGAAGATGTTGCTAAAACAGCATTTCGTTGCCCAGGAGCCTTAGGCACCTACGAATGGGTGGTGATGCCTTTCGGTTTAAAAAATGCTGGGGCAACTTATCAAAGGGCGATGAATTCAATCTTTCATGACTTCATCGAAACCTTCATGCAGGTGTATATTGATGATATAGTCATTAAATCTATATCTGCAGAGGCACATTTGCATCAGTTAGGCCAATCATTCGAACGGATGAGAAAACATGGCTTAAAGATGAATCCCCTTAAATGTGCATTTTTTGTGCAGGCTGGAGACTTTCTCGGTTTTGTGGTCCACAAGAAAGGAATTGAGATCAACCAGAACAAAACCAAAGCCATAATGGAGACGAAAGCACCTGCGTCAAAAAGGGAGTTGCAATCTCTACTAGGGAAAGTTAACTTCCTCAGAAGATTCATTTCGAACCTGAGTGGAAGGACCCAAGCTTTCTCCCCGTTACTTCGTCTGAAGCAAGGTCAGGCCTTCGAATGGAACGAAGCTCACTAGGAGGCGTTTGACAAAATAAAAGAATATCTTTCCCAGCCTCCTATTTTGTCTCCACCATCATGGGGGAAACCCATGAGATTGTACATATCTGCCTTTGAAGTTAGCATAGGTAGTATGTTAGCACAAGAGGATAACAATGGCGTCGAAAGAGCCATATACTATTTAAGTAGAGTGCTAAATGATGCAGAGACCAGATATAGCAATTTAGAAAAGCTATGTCTCTGTTTGTACTTCTCTTGTATGAAACTCAAGTATTATATAAAACCTGTTGATGTTTATGTTTCGTCTCACTTCGATGTCATTAAACATATGCTTTCAAAACCAATAATGCATAGTAGAGTTGGAAAGTGGGCTCTGGCTTTAACAGAATATTCATTGACTTTTATGCCCTTAAAAGCTATGAAAGGTCAAGTGATTTCTGATTTCATCGTGGATCATTCGTTGGTTGAGCAGACAAGCATGAGTTACGTCGAAATGCAACCATGGAAATTGTACTTTGATGGTTCAACCCACAGGAATGGAAGTGGTGTTGGAGTCCTTCTAATTTCTCCTGAAGGAATTCCAACAAAATTCAAGTATAAATTGGATGGTCCTCGTTGTTCGAACAACGAAGCTGAATATGAAGCGCTCATTGTTGGACTTGAAGCTTTGTTGGAATTGGGGGCAACCAGAGTCGAAATTAAAGGAGACTCTGAATTGGTGGTCAAACAAATCACAAAAGAATACAAGTGCATAAAGGAAAATTTAATGGTATACTTCGTCATAGTCAATAGGCTATTACGAAAGTTTGAATACATGGACATTCAACACATACCAAGATTAGAAAACCAAGAAGCAAATGACTTAGCGCAGTTGGCTTCAGGTTATAGAGTATCTACCAAGAATCTTAAAGATTTGGTCGAAATAAGGGGAAGAGTTATGGCTACTAGATTCACACCATCGGATCTGGAAAGTATGAGATTGGGATATGCTGAGAAACAAGGATTCGAAATTCTAGCCATAAATACTTTGTCAGATACAGACTGGCGAAGTCCATTAAAGAGTTATTTAGCAGACCCAACGTTAAAGGTGGATAGAAAAACAAAATATAGAGCATTGTCATATCTCCTCATGGGGAACGAATTGTTCAAAAAGACCCAAGAAGGTGTATTATTGAAATGCCTAGGAGAAAGTGAGGCATATTTAGCATTGTCTGAGGTCCATAATGGGGCATGTGGGGCACACCAAGCAGGCCACAAAATGAAATGGTTGCTATTTCGATATGGTTTGTATTGGCCTAGCATGCTCAAAGATTGCATAGACTTTGCTAAAGGATGTGAGGAATGTCAGAAACATGCAGGAATTCAATACGCCCCTGCAAGTGAGTTGCATTCGATCATCAAACCATGGCCATTCAGAGGATGGGCATTGGATCTGATAGGGGAGATAAATCCTGCTTCGTCCAAAGGTCAGAAATATATCTTGGTAGGAGTAGATTATTTCACCAAATGGATCGAAGCTATACCTTTGGTAGTTGCTGATCAAGAGGCAGTTATCGAGTTTATACAAAAGCACATTATCTATAGGTTTGGATTGCCAGAAAGTATAACTACAGACCAAGGCTCTGTATTTACTGGTAGAAAGATGCAAGGATTTGCCCAAGAAATGGGGTTCAGATTGCTAACATCAACACCATATTATGCTCAAGCAAACGGACAAGTCGAAGCAGCAAACAAAGTAATAATAGGATTAATCAAGAAGCATATTGGCAAGAAGCCAAGAAATTGGCATAAAACTCTGGACCAAGTGTTGTGGGCTTGTAGAACATCTCCTAAGGAAGCCACCAACACTACGCCTTTCCAACTTACATTCGGCCATGATGCAGTATTACCAGTAGAAATTCATCTGCAATCAGTTCGAATCCAAAAACAAAACGAAATTCCAGCTGCATTATATTGGGAAATGATGATGAATGAATTAGTTGAGTTGGACGAAATTAGGTTACATGCGTTGGAAATTTTGATGAGGCAAAAAGAAAGAGTGGCCAGAACATACAATAAAAGGGTAAAGAAAAAAGTATTCGTTATTAATGACTTGGTTTGGAGAGTCATATTGCCTATGGATAAGAAGAACAAAGCGTTAGGAAAATGGTCACCTCATTGGGAAGGACCTTTTCGAATATTAAAAATATTCTCAAACAATGCATACGAAGTCGAAGAACTCTTGGATGATAAACGTGTCCTAAAGGTTAATGGGAAATATTTAAAGAAATATAAGCCAAGCCTGCGGGAGATTCGAATAATAACAACATAAACAAAATATTATAAAAAGCCAAGATGGCAAGATAAGAATGCCAAAATGGCGTTGTTCGAATATTACATGAAAAGACCAAAGTTATGGTCAGATGAGATATAAAAAATTTAGAAATAAACATTATTTTTCAATCGATTAAAGGTGCTTCGAAATGTTTCAAGCCTCTGCTGAGCAAACCGCCTGGCACCTTCCAAGGTTGCCACTTCTCCTTTAAGTTGTTCTGCAGTCTCCATTTCTGCAAGCCCCCGGTTGAGAAGCTCTTCGAATTGGTTACCTGCAGGATTAGTTTCGAAGGCTAGTTGTTGTTCCTTAGCCTCCTTAACTTTCTGCTGAAGTTCCAGAATCTGCCTTTCCCAAATAAGAATGGACTCAGCTCGAGCCTCATATTCAGTTTTCGCCTGCTTCAGATGCATAGCCTGATCCTCAGCTTCTTGAGAAAGCTTCGAAGCTTGTTCATAGGCGGCATCCATGGCAATGCGTTTCTCATGAACCTTCTTGGCAGCAGATTCGTCTTGGAGAAGGTAGCCAGTTACGTTGTCCAACAAAGTCTGAAGATCAAACAAGAGAGTACTAACTGGCAAAGAGCAGTTGGAAAGATTAACCTTTGTGAGCAGCTCCTTCATAGTATAGCAAGCAGTACTATCTTGCTTAAGCACTTCGAAGATATCCACATTGAGAATAGTTCTCCTAATTTTGTTAAGAAGAACGACTCTTTCATCTGTGGGAAGAGGATAGCTGGTTGAACTTGTGCCAGCCCTAGCGAGTGGAACGTCCCTCTGAGCCAACTTTGCCTTCATATACCCAATGGGGTCATTTCGCCTCAGAAGTGCCAGTTCTTCGTCAGTCATTCGAGACGGAGAGGATTGGGGGAATTCCACGCGTAGGGGAACCACGTTTGTTTCAACCTCTAGGGTTTCGTTGATTGTATCACCATCCCCTTCATTTGCTTCGTGCTCTTGGTCTTCTTCATCTTCGTCCAAATCTACCACTTCGATACCATCCCTTTCGCCGCTATGTGCGTTAGACTCCGTCCCGGCAGTCGAACCATCATTGGCGTTTTCCTCTTCATTGGCGTTTTCCTCCTCAGATTCTTCGCCTGCAGATTCTTCGGATTCTCGCCCAGAATCAGCTTTTTCTTCTTCAGTCTGAGTATCCTTTGGGTCCTCTTGAAGAGTTTCAAGAGGGGACTTTTGAAGAACCCTTTGTGAATCCTCTGCAGACGTTTGAAGTATCGTTTCGTTTACCTCTTTCAGAGGGATGGAGGTACCTTGGTCATCTGGCTGTTCAGAAGTTCCAGCTAGAACCGCCACATTGGAAGAACCTTTGTTTTGGACCAAATTGCTGGAATCTCCTTGAGGAGAGGAGTTAAGCGGAACAGCAGCTCTGGACGGTGAGGTCGAAATGGTAGAAGTAGGATTCAAGATGTTCTGCAAAGAGTGGCAGAATGTTAAAAAAAATATTCACCAAGATAATAAGAGGTTAAAACATTTTTAGAGGAAGTTCGATTTACCTGTGGGCCCTCAGAGGAGAGGTTACTAGCTATGCGTTCCAACTGTGGGTTGGAGGTCGAAGGTGGATTTTTGGATTTTGGTAAGGGAGCAGCATCCCTGGAGTCAAGTCCAGAGACGCTAGTCGGAACAGTACTTTTTGGTGTAGCTTTCTTTAGCTTCTTCTTCGAAGCAGTATTTGAGTTTCCTCCAGCAGTGGGATCTTCCCCAGTAGTGCTTGGTTTTCGCTTCTTAGGAGTAGTGGGAGGAAGTTTGTTGGTCTGAACGAATTTTTAACGAAGTTAGATATAAAAAACTTGAGTGAATTCGAAGCATCAAAAACTAAGTGATTACCGTTGGAATTGGGGCACTTGTTGTTGGCGTTATTGTTGTTGTTGTAGTTGCAGCAGTAGCAGTTGTTTCGGGTGGATTAGCTTTTTCAGTAGTGTCAATGGAGGTCTGAGAGGCACTCCCTTCCTTCGATTTCGAGGCAGCAGTCTTTATCCTGATAGCTGAAAATCAAAACAATTAAGGCAAAGGTTAAAGATATGGAAAAGAAGAGACATTTGGGATTGTTCCCAAGCATTCGCACCTGTGCCTTGATCAGATTTAATTGACATGGCAGAAAGGTCATATCGAAGATGTCCTGGGAAATCATGAAGCCAATGTCGAGCCCATGTCACAGTCTCAGATGGCTTTGGTTTCCTTTGAAGATATTTGAACATCTCTTTGCAAGTAAACCACCATGGATATGGGGGAAACCAAGCCAGAGCCAGTTCTGAGGTAGGTAATCTGGGAAATTTAGGTGGATGCATTTCGAATGCCAACCTATACCTATCCTCAGGTGACAGCCCTGAAGGAAGTTTTAGCTTAGAAACTTTTTGTTTAAATTTTTCCTTCAAGGTCTCAGCTGCTTGATGCACAGTGGAGTCCAAGCGCGTGGGGTCGTAAGTAGTTTCAAAATAATTTTGAAAAGCTTTTATCTCTTTGGCATGAGTAAACATACCTTTCTTTGCTGGTACCTGCACATCGAAGGCATCAATTAGTTTCTGTCGAATTGTAAGTGTATCGAACATGCAAGTTTGATAAAACTTAATCCACCACTCCAGAAACCCTTTAGCCGCGAGATGGGTAGGTTCGAAGGCTATCAGCTCAAATTGGGCAAAGCCTTGATATTGTTCTTGTTGAATCTTGGCTTCCCTTGCCTTGAAAGTTCGACCAGATGTGATGGCGCTCTCAGTCTGGAACAAAGGTTCAGGAATCAGTTGGCATAAGCCAAACTGCCTCGAAACGAAGTTTGGTTGATAGGCAAAAAGGAGAATTTGATTCTTAGCTGGGGTTATCCTTGAAGAGATGAGTCTAGGAAGAAAAAAAGCTCTCCATACATCTTGGATCTCCTTGCTCTTGATGGCTTCTGAGAGAGCCATGGTGAACCAAGAGGGTCCATGAGTCCTCGAAGCAAAAGGCGCCATGCTCTCTTCGAACTTATGCCTTTTGGAGAGGATCATGATGTACTTCGAGAATTGAACCTTGAAGTCATCCTTGTCATCATTAGGAGTTAGTCTTCGAAGTCTAGTGCCTTCGACTATTCTATCACTTATTTCTGAATCTTGCTCATCTATGGTGTTGGCGGTTGGTAATGAAGGTTCGAACATGGCGTTTAGCCATAATTGGAGTAACCAAAATGGGCCAGCTAATAGGATGTTTTTAGAGGTGTGGGATTTGAGACTCGAAACGGCTGACCTCAGGCTCTCATAGAGGTCAACTAAGAGTAATTCACTTAGGCACACTTTGCGATTTTCGTGTAAATCCCTAGCTAGAGGAATGAATCTACTAGCTACCTGCAGGGATCTACTGCAGAAAACGTACCTAGACAGCCACAGGGTTAAGAATGCAATATGTTCTATGTCAGACACATTATCCCCTTCAGCATGATAATGGCTGATAAATTTGGAAAAGCTGGCTAACTTGACTTCGAAGTCAATTATACTGGAGTGCTCTTCATTGTCAGGAACATAAGTTTCTCCCACTGGTGACAGCCCAGTAATAGCGGCTATATCAAAGAAAGTTGGGGTAATCATTCCACCTGGGAGATGGAAAGTATTGTAGGTACTATCCCAGAAGTAAAGGGACGCGAACAGCAGAGGGTGGCTATAGGTGAATCCAGGTTTCGATAGCTTAATGAGGTTATAAATGCCTAGTTCTTCCCATTGCTGGGATTTTTTGGCTTCTACTTTCGCGAACCAATTTTGATAGGCAATATCAGAAGTAGGGCAAGATCTAAATGGTTTAAAATTGCTTTTTACATAATCCAAAACAAATGGGTCCTTGGGAGGAACAGTTGGGGTTTCTGCGGTATTCGAACTGAGGGATTCTACTACCCTAGGGGTATCCATTTTGTTGAATAAAGGTTTGAAGCTATAACATACGGGAAAAATTGTCCTGGTGTCCTTTAGTATTTCAAAAACTGTAAGAGGACCATTTAAGGCTAACCTCTTACCAGCAACATGGGTAGGGATGAGTACCTGTGATGCGTACAGCATTTCTTTTTCTTTGGAAATCATTTGAGGAGCAAGAGCAGATTGGCCTTGAATGGTGACGATTTTACTCTCCATGGTTGCTCCTGTAGTCTTTCCCTTCTTCTTTGAGACTTTCTTGAGTTGGGAAGAGGTGGAGGAAGACATTTTTTGTTGTTTAAGAGCTTAGATTGTGTATGAGAGAAAAGAGTGAAAATTCAGAGTATGAAAGATTTAGAGTGTAAAAAAGGAAAAGGAAGAGTAAATTGACGTTTTATAATGAGAAGATTAAACATCCACCGAGTAAAAGTGTGATACGTGGAGATCATGGATTGGTGTGATGAAGAGGTGGCGAGAAGGTGATATAGGAAATAGGCGTGATTTAAAAACAATCATTACCTATAACTGCTCCACGCTGTGAAGTGACTCTGGGCGGTTAAGGAACTCAAAAGGTGCTATGATTGATGTGACTGGAGTCAAAGGCATTAAATGTTATGATGATTCGAAAATCCTATCAAAATCTTGTATAAATGTTTAAAATAGGTATTTCTCAAAGAGATCGAAATACATATTTTAAAGGGGCAATTTGTTGGCTGAAGATTTTGATAATGTTATCTAGAATTCAAAAGAGTTAAAAGTTCTGATCGAAATGGAATTGAACACCATATTTCGAAGTTGCAGAAGCGGTGTTTCGAATGAGTGTGTCAAAGCTTGAAGCTTCGAACGATGATCATGGGAAAATATCCAAAGGGGTCTCGAAACAACAGCGAGGCTAGGTTTGGGAAGAGCGTTCGAAACGGAGAAACATCAAAGCATTTAAAATTTAAATGGAAGCGGGACTTTCAAAGTTTGAAAGTTATGTGTTGGAGCATTTGGGGACACGTGGAAAGATGAAAGAAGCATTGTCTTGCATGTTCGAAACGTGGCATAATCCTATAGCGAGACCGTTAGGGTCGAATTAGTATAAATAGAAGTCTTAGTATTAGGATTTCAGTGTGTCATATCTGTTATACAAAATACTCAATAACATTCAAACTACCACATGGCAAGGGAAACGAATGCAAGAGAGATGTATGTATGATAGCACCATGTATTTCTAATTTAATGAAAGCCTTTTTACCATTTCCAGTACTTTCCTCTTTTCTTTTTATCGAGTAACATTTACAAGTTTCTTTATTTATCGTCTTTTCATTTTAAAGTCTTTTCCTCAAAAGTTTTACTCTTTATTGCTTTCTTTATATTTCGAGCACTTTATATTTCAGAGAACTGTTACGCTTTCAATACCTTTACTTCCAAGTATTGTTTTTCAAACGCATCTTTTTAATTAAACTTGCATTAAACGCTTTCTTTACATTTTAAACTTCTACATTCCAGAAACCTTTTATGTTAAATGTTTTGCAAATCGAAATCATTTACTTCATTTTCCATACAGTTTTACATGTCTCTTCAATCAGCATTACAATTAGCATTTATTCGTATAATTTAGTTTTCATGCACAATTCGACCACATTTTAAACTCTTAGAGAGAGGGATCGAAATAAACCAAACACTTGTACAATAGCAACCATGAATAATTGTTCGATTGTGAGAGTAACTTTAATATCCAAGGAGTCCTAGGATCAATCTAGTCGATCTTGTGAGTTACCAGAGAGATTGAGTAGCGTTAATAAAGATTATTCGATAGTTTGGAAGACTAGCGGTTGATTACCAGAAATCACTGGAAACAGTAATATAAAACTAAAAAGAATAAAATAAAATAAAAAGAGAAATGGGCCTGAAAGGGGGGTGTGAAACCCAGACTGGGGGGTGAGGTTGTTGAATTGGACCAAAGTCCAGATCTGATGGTCCAGTGCAAGCGTGAGATCCAGTGATGCTGTGTTAGGAAGGTCCACCATGGGGGCTACTGGCTAGGCGCTAGATCTGGATCAGTGGATGATCTAGTGGCTGAGAGTGAGAGCGCAGGATGGACGCCTGGCCATATACCCCACTGGAACCTGCAATAATTATTCAAAAAATAGCAAAATGATGGACCTGGGACTCGAACCCAAGTCCTCTCTCTTCCAAACGTGCTGCCTTTACCAACTGTGCCACTAGATCATTTGTTAATATAATAATACAAAAACAATATATGTGAAAACAAAGGATCCCAACATATGAAAACAAAAAGCGCGCACTGGTTCAAAATAGCCAACCAGGCTATGCCATGCCATCGTCTTCCCCACTCCTCCGTCGTATTTGCTTCTGCATTTTTACCTACGGACATTGTCCGTCACTATAGTACCTTCCATTCTCAAAATTCACAGCACGTAATATAAATTCAGTCTAAATCCATGGATAGATTGGGTTTGATCCCCTAAGCACGATGGCACTCATCTTTTAGCCCAATTTTGCATGTATCTAAAAGCCCTAAATCACAGGTCAAAACCTTAACAATGACATATCGTTATTCATACATCAAAACGAGCAATTAACGATTCAAATACATTATAATCATTCAAATAAGCAAGAATGCATGGTCAAAATTCATTTATGATGCACGTATTATCATAATCATTTTCAAAAAAGAGAGAGCATATCATGATGGTGTTGGGCACGATTCTTGGGGCTTTGGCGCTTGGGAGTGATGCAGCTAGCTTCAGAATACCTCCAGGAATTGATTGCAAGCTTCAGAATGCTTTGAATGTCTCTCTAACTCTGAATCTGATTGGCACTTTTCCTTGAAATTTCAAGCTTGTAAGAGGGTTTTTTGGCAGCAACTGCGTGTCCCATTAGGTCTGGAATTGTTGTGTATATGTAGTGAATCACATTAGGTTAACAAATGTGGAATGAATCTTGAAGATTGGATGGAAGGGATTTGATTTGCATCTTAGAATTTTAAGTTTCCAAATTTGACCAAATCTTACTCATCCCTCTCCAATCAGCCCTTGCACCAAATTTTGACTCAATATTCTGATGTTAGGCTCATGATCTGATCATAAAACAAATATTGGGATTTAATTCAACATTTTACTATTTTATTTGATTTATTAAGATTTAAATGAATAAAAATTCAAATAAATAAAAATAAATCTCATAAAAATAAAATTATGGATTTAGATGTCTTGAATAAGTCCATGGATATGTTTGAGATCCAAAACCCATGCCCATTATTTCAAAAAATCCAAATTGCTCACATTGACTTTTGTGCATTTTCATAAAATTGGTCAACTTTCACAATGTATCTCTCTCTTATTTTTAATCCTAAGAGAGTGTTCTTGGACTTCTTAGATCTCTTAGGATGTCCTATAAACAACCCTTTTTGTTTCATCTCAATTGGATCTTCCATGTTCATGTAAGGAGCTTTGACCCAAAAGGTGTTTTTGTTGACTTTTTAAAATGACCTATAATGTATGAACTTGTATCTTTTGATTGAGGCATTTCTTGACCTTGAGGGATGAAGAGGAGTTTTAGGGAATTGGATTCTATTCAAAATGAGCCTTGGTTGGAAAATTTCTGAAAAAGCATGAGAAATTTATGCTTGGTCAAAGTTTGGTTGACTTTTCCTATAGAAACCCTAAATTGCCATTTTTGACTTTTGATGAGTTAGGAGCATTTCTTGAGGAATCATGATCAACCCTTGATCAAATGATGGATAATACTTCAAAATATTTAAGTTGACCAAAAATCTTGAAGTTTGACTGTATTTGGGCCACATTTGACTTTTGCCCTAGTATAGTTGATTTTTAGGCATTTGAGCAGTTGACTGAGCAAACTTGTTGTGCAAGGCATGGAACTTGGCATGGATGATCTTGAGGACATATTAGGGCAATGGAGACCATTTGGGACCCTTGGAACTCAAACATCTTGGTGAGGAGTGAAACCCTAGTTTGAGGCTTATTGTCTTAAGAGGAGTATTTGTCTGGTCAATCCTTAGCCAACTTGAGCCATTGAGGACCTCTAGGAGTATGTCTTATGTGAAAATGGGAGGGAAAATTTTGGGGTACAACAGACACCGAAAGGGGAACTAGCATAAAGAGGTCACGCCTAAGAGACAATTCACCAGAATCAACATGTCACTAGCCCAAGCGTTACAACACATGTTGAAAGCAGGATTGATTACGTTAAAGGCTCCTCTGCAAAATCCAAATACTTCTGCTCCTAGTTACCACCCCAGAGAAAGGTGTGCATACCATTCTGATAGTCCTGAACATGATACAAATGGTTGTTGGGCTCTGAAGAACAAAATTCAGGATATGATTGATGCCAAAGAGATTGAATTTGACCCTCTGGAGACTCACAAAGTGATCACTGCTACCAGGCCAAATCATTGAGAGCGTCCAGTTCATTTTTTATTTTTCGTTTGTAATTTCATTTGTTGTTCAAATAATTAATGTTATGTCGAACTTTGGTTTTTCCATTAATGCATCGCATATGTTTGTCTTGAATGATTTCATTGTCATTTTATTTAAACTGCTTTCTTGCTTCTTTTACGTGATATTTGAATCTCGATTAAAAGCTATAAGCCTTTAGAGGGAGGATGATGAAAACAATACCACAATCTCACACAGTGTGCTTTTGAACAAACCTTGCTGATGATGTACATGCATTGTTTCAAATCCCAAACAGTGGAGTTATAAGGAAGATAATCCATAGTCAACCGCTTTGAGCCAAAGAAGTAGGAGTTTTTCTTTTCACACAAATTAAAACCCTTAATCATAACTTGGGGCAGGGTAGTTTTCTCAATTAATTCAGATGCGCATTCAGTCGCAATATTCTACTTCATGCATAATGAATGGCATCAAAGACTTCCTTCCAAATCAAAAGACAGTGATGGTTCCGCATAATCGTCAAGACATGAAGTCATTATCTCTCAAAATAAAAGTCCGCTAAGTCAAAACCTATGAAGGAAACTTAAGAAAAAACCGGGGCATCCCGTTGATTGTAATCATAAAAGAAATAGTTCAGGCAAAAGCAGGGATAATAAAAAAAAGAGGGTCGCTACAAATCTTCAACAAAAAAAAGATTACAAAATGACTGCCTCTTCCAAATAAACTTTTAGTATCCGAACCATCATCGGAACATAAAGGACAAGATGCCAGACTCAATTGGGATCTGAACACACAATTAGTTGAGCATAAGATCGAAGAACATCACGAAGAATAGGTGGGTAAAAATAAAATTTGAGCCTTTATCCTTTGTTTCTTAAACCGTGAACCAGGCCACGCTACAACCCTTAGAAGTCCTAACTGAAGTATAGGTTAGTTCGGAATCATACTGTTACAAAAGGTATCCTGACTCCTGTAGGACTTGCTATAAATCCTGAGTTGATATCACTCTCTTGCAAAATTTGTTTTACTGAAAAAATGATTTTTCAAAAACTTCAAGACAAGCATAAACCTTGCATTATTTGAGTATCTTGTTTGCATATGGTTATCTGTTCAACAACAGAGAAATTCACATGAAGAATATCTAGTGAATACAAACTTTCTCAATAAAAAGGTTCACCTCAAGTTGAAAAACACTTCCGACCAAGGGGCATGGCATGATCATTGTCCATCATCTGGGGAAGCCAAGTCAAGATTCAAGGAATCTCTCGAAGATACCAAATATCCAAGGGCAGATCTCCATCTGAATCACTTGGGGCATTGGACATGAATTCCAGAAATGAATCTTGTACGATCAAACAAACATCTTCTGGCAGTGTGGCAACACTTACTACTATGGGCAGTGACAATTCTCCGTACCCGGTGAACGTGGACATAGTCGGAAAATACTATGCATGAACAAAGACCCGCTAGGTTGATTGGCCTAGGAAAATATAAGGGCATCCCGGCGAACCAAAAGGGTTTGGGCAAAAATTAGGGATAAAAACAGAAAAATATGTACATCCAGCAAGTCGAAAACCTGAAAAGGCCGCTTGAGAAAAAAAGGGTATCTTGGTGGACTGAAAATCTGAAATGACAGTCCAGGCAAAAGTTAGGGATTAAAGCGTACGACTATGTCCCGTCATCTCGTCACTTGTCTAATCAGTAGAAGGTTTATTACCCTAATCTGCATTCACCAAGGACTCCAAGAGTTGGGATAATAGTTAAACCATCTACAAAATCCCTGGTTGATATTTTCTACAATAGGTATCGAGACAGAGGCATTCTACTACAAGGTCACTGTCATATTCTCAGCTTACAACCTATTGATGTCAGGTGTTCTCATACCCTCGGCAAAGCAAAATCTCCAAATTATTGCTCCAACGAAAACCCCCCAATGAAGTCGCCAAGCTTCTCGAGATTCTCCAAGCGGATTAGAGAGTTTCCCTTCCCCAACGGAAACATTCTGAATAAAGCAGATTATCCTCTAGAAACGGTTCAGGTACGATCCAGAAACGGATGTCATCCTGACACCTACTCCAGATTCTCATCTAGAAACGATTCAGGTACGATCCAGAGACGGATGTCATCCTGACACTTACTCCAGATTCTCATCTAGAAACGGTTCAGGTACGATCCAAGAACGGATGTCATCCTGACACTTACTCCAGATTCTTATCTAGAAATGGTTTAGGTACGATACAGAAATGGATGCCATCCTGACATTTACTCTAGATTCTCATCTAGAAATGGTTCAGGTACGATCCAAGAACGAATGTCATCCTGACACTTACTCTAGATTCTCATCTAGAAATGGTTCAGGTACGATCCAAGGGCGGATGTCATCCTGACACTTATTTTAGATTCTCATCTAGAAACGGTTCAGGCACGATCCAGAGACGGATGTCATCTTGACACTTACTCCAGATTCTCATCTAGAAACAGTTCAGGTACGATCCAAAAATGGATGTCATCCTGACACTTAATCCAGATTCTCATCTAGAAATGGTGCAAATACGATCCAGAGACAAATGTCGTTCTGACACTTATTTCAACACATCATCTAGAAACGGTTCAGGTACGATCCAAAGAACAGATGTCATCCTGACACTTACTCCAGATTATCATCTAGAAATAGTTCAGGTACGATCCAAGGACGGATGTTATCCTGACACTTATTTCATATTCTCATCTAGAAACGGTTCAGGTACGATCCGGAGATGGATGTCATTCTGACACTTATTTCAACATATCATATAGAAACAGTTCAGGTACGATCCAAAGACAGATGTCATCCTGACACTTATTTCATATTCTCATCTAGAAATGGTTCAGGTACGATCCAGAGATGCTTGTCATCCTGACACTTACTCCAGATTCTCATCTAGAAACGGTTCAGGCATGATCCATAAATGGATGTCATCCTGACACTTACTCCAGATTCTCATCTAGAAACGGTGCAGATACGATCTAGAGAGGGATGTTATTCTGACACTTATTTCAACACATCATCTAGAAATGGTTCAGGTACGATCCAAAGATGGATATTATCCTGATACTTATTCAGATTCTCTTCAAATACAGTTCAGATACGATCCAGAGACGGATGTCATTCTGACACTTATTTCAACACATCATCTAGAAACAATTCGGGTACAATCCAGAAAAGGATGTCATCCTGATACTTATTCCAGATTATCTTCTAGAAATAGTTCAATGCAGATACAATCCAGAGACAGATGTCATTCTAACACTTATTCAACACATGTTTCAAGTACAGTGCATATAGGATTCAAAGACGGATGTCATTCTGACACTCATTCAATACATATTCAAGTACAATCACGACATAGATCCATCCACAAAATCTCCGCAGGTACTTTCTCCAGCAGGTACAGGGGCCGAAACGTCCTGATGCGAAGTCATCGCTGGATCCTCAGCATACGTCCTAGTGACGTCTATGTTCCCCATAGAGTAAAAATAACCAAAGTTTTGGTCTCTTCTTCCCCAAGCAGGAATTACTTTCTCCAGCAAAGTTCCTTCAGAGAGCTGAAATCTGCCTCCCCCAATCGAGTTTTATAACTGCGAACAGTTTATAAAAGCTCATCTCTAGTAGGGTGTATTTCTCAAACTGCGGAAGCTCATTCCCCAATAGAGTTTATTTCTCTATATCGGCGAAATATTCCAATAAAACATCTCCCTCTACAGAGTTATTCTCAAGCAGAGTCAATCCCTGACAGAATATCCTCAAACAGAAAGATGAAATCTCCGGCAAATCATATCCTTTCATCATCCCCAACAGAAATGAAGGAATCATCTTCCCAATACTCTTTAGCAACAGTTCAGGATTTGCTTCCCGACTAAGAAATATCAATAACATCCCATATTCATACATGATGGCATGTGCATGCACATCACATACAGCATAATCTCATTTATTTTGAGAACATCATCAAAATGAATTTCATACATCATGACATTGCATATGACTAATTCTTTACCTTTTTTAGGGAAAGATCAAATCAACAAACATTGTTGACTACTTATGTGACCTGGTAGTCTTATCAAAAGATACGTATAACAAAGGGTTATCTCAGGATCTTCCTTAAGAAAGATTCCCTCACAAGACCTTCTCTAGTTCAGTCAGATCGACACTAAGATCTCTCTGATTTCTATTCCAGTTGAAGATATTCCAAGACTTTTGTCTGGTTCAGTTGAATCGACCCTAAGATTCTTCTGATTTTCGTTCCAGTTAAAGTTGATCCAAGACCTTCTCTGGTTCAGTCAGATCGACACTAAGATCTATCTGATTTCTATTCTAGTTGAAGATATTCCAAGACTTTTGTCTGGTTCAGTTGAATCGACCCTAAGATTCTTCTAATTTCCATTCCAGTCAAAGTTGATCCAAGACCTTTCTCTGGTTCAGTTAAATCTACGCTAATATTTTTCTGATTTCCATTCTAGTTTAAGAAACTGCAAAGCCTGGGTACAACCAGATAACAGTTTAATCTCATTTCCCCAGTAAGTCACTGTGAAGCCTGGAATACAACCAGATAGCAGTTAGCCTTATCATCCCTAGCAAGTCTTTGTGAAGCATGGATCCTGACCAGATAGTAGTCCACTTCAATCTCTTCAGTCAAGAGATGACTCTCCAGTAGAGTAATGGACAATCGAAGCTCTTAGACTCTATTCCCCTGAAAAACATTCCCTAGCAGACTCCTCCTCGGACAGCAGGAGCAGGAATCCCCACAAAGAGAATTCGTATGAAGTCAGCATCTATTTTGGATGGCATCTTTAAGCCCATCTCTGACGACTCTCCGTCATACTCCTTGGATGGCATCTTTAAGCCCATCTCTGATAGTCTCCTATTATCTTTTCCAAATGACATCTATAAGCCCATTCCTAATTCACCAACAGTATCACTTCAGACGAGTGCAAATTTCTGGGCACTCTAGTGTTCAATCATCTTCCACCTTCAGATCATGAAAGGCAGACAAGCCAATCTATATCTTCAGGTTTAAGAAGATTGAACAGGGGCAACTGTTGTACCCCAAAATTTTCCCTCTCATGTTTTCTAAGGTCTTCCCCTACATGGTTAGTCACGAACCCTTTCCTAAGAAAAAGGAAAAATTTTTAGTAGTGTTTTCAAGTTCCCTTCGATTGGCATCTCAAAAATACCCTTCGATTGGAATTTTAGCAAAACCTTTCGATTGGCCTTGCAACAGGATCCTTCGATTGGCATTTCAGCAAAGCCTTTCGATTGTCCTTGCAACAAGATCCTTCGATTGGAATTCCTAAAGGTTCCTTTGATTGGAGCATCAGAGCTTCCTTCGATGGGAGCATCAGAGCTTCCTTCGATTGGAGCATCAGAGCTTCCTTCGATTTGGAGCATCAGAGCTTCCTTCGATTGGAGCATCAGTTCTTCCTTAGATTGGAGCATCAGAGCTTCCTTCGATTTGGAGCATCAGAGCTTACTTCGATTGGAGCATCAGAGCTTCCTTGGATTTGGAGCATCAGAGCTTCCTTCGATTGGAACATCAGAACAAAGTGTCCTTCGATACCCAGGTCCTGCATTTTATTTCGCTAACATATTTTTGCAGATGCAGTGCCTCCACAGGTGATCCTTCAGGCCTTTCCAGCAACACCCCTCTAGATCGAAGGCCACATCCTATCATTAGCTCGACGAAAATAATACCCTTCACAGAATTGAAAGGCAGACTTCTTCCTCTGAATCGAAGCCCCCTTTCTCCCTGCAATCGAAGTGTACCCATATCCTTCCCAAACCCAATCGAAAAGGGCGGGAAAGGGTGAAAATTGAAGCTTGCCCCGTCAATTCTCAAGGCCAATCGAAGGCTACTCACACCCATTCCCTAGCTTAATCGAAAGAAGGCCAAAGAAGGGTGAATCGAAGGAGTCCATGGCATGGATCAAAGAAGCCTTTTCTCTTTTTTATTTTTATTTTTACTTGTCTTTCGATTTGGTGGTAATAGTGTAGGACCTCTATTTTCTGCATTTTTTACTGCTTTTCATATTAACTGCTAGTAACTAGGCCTGTATGAAAAGACTAATAATCAAACGTTAGCAAACTTAACAAAAAGACAAAAAATAACTGAATATAACACACTTGCACATATACAACTCTAAGGTACACCCACTTTGGTTGCCTTCAGAAATAAAACAGTCATTAGGCAGGAACACTTTAGCAAAGACCCGTAAAATCAAAAGATCATAGTCTCTCGATGACCCTACAGTTGCCTTTCGATGAATGATCTAGTCCCTAAAAGCAAATTGCTAAAGTGTCTCCACAAGCTGCCTTCGTGACTGTAACGTCCCTCCAATTATCCATCAAAACATCCAACGACAAGGATACCTACTCACTAATAGTAGGATAAGACAGTCTAAAGGAAAAGAGGAAAAGAACAACCTTTTCGAGTATAAAAGTAGATAGCTGTTAGAAGTTTGCTCAAACTATTTTTGCACTTACACAAAAACTACTTTTCAAAATACGTTTCAAAACACTTTGTATATTTTCTCCACTATCCCGAGAATTACAAAGTTCGCTGTACTAAGGGGTTTTCAAAACATTTTCAAACACAAAGCACAAAAGCATCTTGAAAAATGAGCAAACCTCTAAGAGCCCATAGAAAACTACGGATGGAAAGGGTGATAATACCTTCCCTTACCATAATCTATCCCCCTTACTTAGAAAACTCTCGAAAAGGTATTTTTCAGTTCTTTTCAGCCTTTCCTTAATTTAGATAAAAGAAAAGTTGGTGGCGACTATTTCTTACCGCAATATTTGCGAACACAAACGCAAAAGCCAGTATATAACAGTCGGTTCTACCACCGTATCACATCCGCGTTCACAGGGTGCGGGAAATCTTCATCGTACATAGTGGTTAACATCATGGCACCTCTAGAGAATACTTTCTTGACCATAAATGGCCCTTCGTATGAGGGAGTCCATTTTCCCCCGGGTTCGCCTTGTGGTAGAATGATGTGCTTTATTACCAATTCACCAGCCAGGTATACTCGATGTTTGATCTTCTTGTTAATTGCCTTGATCATACATTTTTGATGCATTTAACCATCACAAACAACAACCAGTCTCTTTTCATCAATCAAGTTCAACTGATCCAACCTAGTCTGAATCCATTCGTCTTCGCCTAAGTCTGCTTCTTTCATAATCCTTAGAGAAGGAATCTAAACTTCGACAGGCAGGATAACTTTTATGCTATAGACTAAAGAGAATGGGGTTGCCCCAGTTGATGTTTGCGTTGAGGTATGATATCCATGAAGAGAAATGGTAATATCTTGTGCCAGTCTTTATAGGTCACCACTATCTTTTGCATAATCGTCTTTATATTTTTGTTGGAAGCTTCCACTGCGCCATTCATCTTAGTTCTGTATGGAGAAGAATTGTGATGCTTGATCTTGAACTGTGTGTATAGTTTAGTGATCATGGCATTATTGAGGTTGGTACCATTGTTAGTGATGATCCTCTCAGGGATGCCGTACTGACATATGAAGTTATACTTGATGAACCGGGCTACAACATTCTTGGTAACTGAGGCAAATGAAGCCGCTTTGACCCATTTAGTGAAGTAGTCAATGGCGAAAAGGATGAAATGATGTCCATTAGATGCAGTGGGCTTGATTTCTCTGATCATATCAATGTCCCACATTGCAAATGGCCACGGAGCAGTCATGACATTTAAAGGTATTGGAGGCACATGAAACTTGTTAGCATAAATTTGGAACTTATGGAAAGTCCTTGAATGGTGGTGACAATCAATTTCCATAGTCAACCAATAGTAACCAGCTCTTAGAATTTTCTTTTCTATAGTGTGTCCATTGGAATGAGTTCTGAATATACCTTCATGCATATATTCCATGATCTTATCCCTTTCCTTCTTGTTCATACAACGGAGCAGAGTTGAATCGTGATTCAGCTTGTACAAAATCCCATTACTTAGGAAGAACTTGGATGAGAATCTCTACAGGAATTTCTTGTCATTGATTGAAGATCCCTCAAGATATTCTAGAGCTTCAAGGTACCTTTTCACCTCATGGAACCAAGGATTCTCCTCATTAATTTCAATCTCACAACAGTGTGTCAGTTCGTCAAATCTTTCAATAGTAATTCTGGGAGCTTCTTTGTTCCAATTGACCTTGGACATAGATGACATAGGTTCTAAGGCATCTTCCAACTGATTTTCTTCCCTCGGGATATGTTCAAAGGTGACCTCTTTAAAGTGAGGGATCAAGGTTAGCACAAGCTCTTTATAAGGGATCAAGTTTGGATGTTTGGCATCCCATTCTCCTTTAACTTGACTGATCACCAAGGCCGAATCTCTGTATATGCTTAGGAATTTTATTCTTAGGTCAATAGAAGCCTTAAGACCCAAGATGCATGCTTCATACTCTGTCGTGTTGTTTATACAGTCAAAATAGAGTCTGGAAGTGAAATGTGTATGGAAACCTTCGGGAGAAATGATCACAACACCAATTCTGTCACCCAATGCATTGGAAGCTCCATCAAAACCCATAGTCCATCGGGATCCTTGTTCCGGTCCTTCATACGGTCCAGGCTTTGCACAGTCGATTATCAGTATGATATTCTCGTCCGGGAATTCAACGTTCATAGATTGGTAGTCATCAACAACTTGATGGGCCAAATGATCTGCCAGTACACTTCCTTTAAATAATTTTTGTGTAGTGTATTGGATGTCATATTCAGTCAAGATCATTTGCAATCTGGCTATTCATCTGGAGAGAGCTGGTTTCTCGAAGATATACTTGATGGGACCCATATTAGAGATCAATAGAGTAGTATGAGTCAACATATACTGCCTTAGTCGGCGAGCAGCCCATGCCAAAGCGCAACAAGTTTTCTCGAGCAATGAATATCTTGTTTCATAGTTGGTAAACTTTTTTCTAAGGTAGTATATCACATGCTCTTTTTGACCAGACTCGTCATGTTGGCCCAACACACACCCCATTAAATTCTCTAACACAGTCAAGTACATGACCAGAGGTGTTCCTTCAACTTTAGGCATTAGGATTGTAGGTTCTAGTAAGTACTCCTTGATCTTGTCAAAAGTTGTTTGGCAGTCGTCATTCAGTCTGACTACTTGATCTTTCTTCAACAGTTTGAAGATTGGTTCATAAGTAGCGGTTAAGTGAGAGATAAATCGGGTAATGTAGTTGAGTCTTCCTAAGAAACCCCTGACCTCCTTCTCGATACAGGGAGCTGGCATTTCTTGTATTGCTTTGACTTTTGCAGGATCGACTTTAATACCTTTTCCACTGACAACGAAGCCTAGGAGTTTTCCTGATCTCACCCTGAAGATGCATTTGTTGGGGTTCATCCTCATCTTGTAGTTCTTCAACCTTTCAAATAGCTTGTGCAGGTGATCAAGGTTCTCTTCCTCAGTCTGGGATCTTGATATCATGTCATCATAATAGACTTCTATTTCATGATGGATCATGTCATGAAACAAAGCCACCATAGCCCGTTGATAAGTTGCACCTGCATTTTTCCTCCCAAAAGGCATGACCTTATAACAGAAGGTGTCCCACTATGTAACAAAAGTGGTTTTTTCCATATCTTCGTATGCTATTTTGATTTGGTTGTAACCCGAGAAACCGTCCATGAAGGAGAACACTTTATGTTGAGCAGTGCTATCAACCGAGACATCAATATGTGGTAGAGGAAAGTCATCTTTGGGGCTTGCCCTATTTAAATCCCTATAGTCCACACACATACATACCTTTTCGTCTTTATTAGGCACTAGAACAACATTTGTAACCTATTGTAGGTACAACGTCACTTCCAAGAAACCTGCATTGAACTGTTTCATTACCTCAGCCTTGATCTTCTCAGACATATCTGGCCGCATGCGACAAACCTTTTGTATGATTGGAGGACAACCCTCTTTCATTGGCAGATGATGAACTAAGATATCAGTATCAATCCCCGACATATCTTTGTATGACCAAGCAAACACCTTAACATAGTTGTGTAACATCTGAACCAATCTGCCCTTGACACTGTCTTCTAGGTTGGTGCCAATCTTGACTTCCCTCTTATCTGCCTCAGTACCCAAGTTTATCAATTCAATTGGTTCTTCGTGCGGTTGAATGGCCTTTTCCTCTTATATCAGGAGTCTGGCGAGTTCCCCAGGTATCTCACAATCTTCTTCACCTTCGTCTTCGGCTTGATAGATTGGATTTTCAAAGTCATAAACGAAAATAGCAGAATTGTTGTCAATGAGATTCAGAGTGGATGTGGATATGCAAATGTGTGTGTGTGCATGTAAGGTCACATGGCTATTTGAAAATGTAGTAAAGTAAAATAAAGATAAGGAGCTCAAAATTTGAATGCAAAATAGTCCAATGTTTTCATTAAAATGAGCATATGACATATGAAAATAACAAACCCTTAACAAATGGACCATTGTGCCCCGGGCAAGGAACGTGGTTTAATGTCATCGTTTTTAGAGGAAATTATAGAAAATTTTCTCAAAGTAATAAAAACAGGAAATGGAAACTACTCCAGGCTGAAAGAGATTGAGATGAAGTCTTTGGTCTACCGGTTATTGAGTTCTCCGTCAATAGTTGGGTATATCCAGTCTTCCCAGTCACCGTCACTATCAGAGTCTCCCAGAGCATTAACTTCATTGTTGCTAATATGGAGAGGTGGTTTCCCAGCACGAGCATGTCGAACCTCTTTCTGAGCCTTGGAAATGAAGCCCAATCCAAATTTATCTGACTTGTAGGGGATATCAGGAAGTTATCCCCAAATGGTGCATCCTCCATCTTCAACAACAACATAAGCATCCTTGAGAGAGGCCATTCTTGGTGTATCTTTAGCAGCTTTGGGAGTGGCAGGAGTGGCTTTGGCAACAACAATCATTGGAGGGACCACTTAAAATGCTTGACAGGGGGTTTCAAAGAATTCACCATCCATTTCAACATATTTGAAAGAATTCAAATGATTAATCATGAACTCCTCCTCTCTTCAGACTGTAACAATTTTTCCTTTGACCGGGTACTTTAGATTTTGATGTAGCGTGGAGGTAACCGCACCTGCCCCATGAATCCATGGGCGTCAGAGCAAGCAAGAATAGGTCTGGCGGATATCCATCACATAGAATGTTGAGTTAAAGACTTGAGATCCAACTTTGATGGTAAGATTAACCTCTCCATGGACCATTCTTTTCGACCCATCAAAGGCTCTTACCATGATATCACTTGGTTTCAGCATAAACCCCTCACAGTCCAATTTGTCCAAAACACCTTTTGGTAAAACGTTTAGGGAGGATCCTATGTCCACTAACACATGTGCTAAAGTGGTACCTTTACACTCAATGGAAACATGTAGAGATTTATTGTGATTCTTCTCTGCTGGAGTCAAATCTGCATCTGAAAATCCCAAACCATTGTCAGTAGTCAGGCTTGTTACACATTTCTCAAATTGGTCAGTAATAGTTTCTTGTGGGACATGTGCATTTTTCAGGAATCTTATCAAGGCTTGGGCATGTGCTTCAGAGCATAGAAATAAAGACATCATGGATATCTTCGAGGGTGTCTTCCCCAGTTGCTCCACTATCTTGTAATCACTCTTTCAGATTATTTTGAGAATCTCCTCCATCTCCTGGCTAGATGGGTCTTTAATATTTTTTATGGGCGCCTCCATCCGGGAAGGCTCAATCATTTTTTCCTTTCCCCGAGTATTAACAACAGGTTTAGCCGCAGAAATGCAAATGAGTATTGTAGTAGTGGTTTTCGGAGGAGCGATCTCCGGAGAGAAGATCCTTTCTGTCCTAGTGACTTTAGTTGATCCAGGAATGTTTGTAATGTCCGCATATTTGTTTTCAACAATTCATGGCTCTTGTTTGATACCATGTGTGATACGATGGAGGAACTGACTGTTTCATATTGGTTTTGTGTTTGTGTTTGCAAATATTGCCGTAAGCAAGTGTTGCCACCGACTTTTCTTTTATCTAAATTAAGGAAAGGGTGAAAAGAATAGAAAAAGACCTTTTTGAGAGTTTTCTGAGAAATGGAGGTAGATTATGGAAAGGGAAGGTGTTATCACCCTTTCCATCCGTAGTTATCTACGGGCTCTTAGATGCTAGCTCATTTTGAAATACCTTGTGCTTTGTGTGTTTCTGAAAAGTATATTTGAAAATGCCTTTGTATGGCAAACTTTGTAATATTTCTCATGTCGTAGAGAACGTATACAAAATGTATTTGAAAATATTTTTCAGAAAAGAGTGTATGTGTGGAAAACTGTTTTATTTGAGCAAGCATCTAAGAACTATCTATCTACTCGAAAAGGTATGTTCTTTTCCTCTTTTCCTTTAGACAGTGTTATCCTACTATTAGTGAGTAGGTAGCCCTATCGTTGGATGTTTGAGGGACAGGCGTAGGGTCGTTGTTATGGTCATTGAAGGCAACATGTAGGGATACCTTTAGCAATTTGAAGGGACTTTGTGATACGGTGGCAGAACCAGACTGTTTTTTTGGAAAATGCTGGTTTGCGTTTGTATTCGCAAAATGTCACGGTAAGCAAGAATCGCCACCAACTTTTATTTTATCCAACTGGAAAGGACAAAAGCACAGAAAAATTCCTTTTTCGAGATTTTGAGTACGGGGGTAGGTTATAGAAAGGGAAGGTATTAGCACACTTTCTATCCGTGGTTTTCCATGGGCTCTTAGGTACTTGCTCATCATTTTGAAAATTGCTTCCGTGTTTGTGTGTTTTGAAAAGTTTTTGTTTTACTTTGTTTTAACCCTTGTATCAGTCCTCAAGAGTGTTACGAAGTGTTTTTGAAAACTTTGTTCGAAAAGAGTGTAAGTATGAAAAAGTTTATTTTGAGCGAGTACCTACTAGCATCTACCTACTCGAAAAAAGAATGTTTTTGTTCTTATTTCTTTTAGACAATGCTATCCTACTATTAAGGAGTAGGTAGCACCATCGTTGGAGTTGTAAGGGTCAATTCGAAAGGGACGTACGATCACTAAAGCAATGTTAGGGCATCTTAGTAATAACCCTAGTGTCTTAAGATCATATTCGAGGCAACATTTCTGAGGCAACCTTTCCGAGGCAACTTTTCTGATGCAACATTTCTGAACGAGACATTTGATCTTTGTTTAGACAAGAGGGCAACCACTAAGACACCCTATACTTAATGATTGTTGACCGACGGCAATCGAAGTGAGAGTATACCCTAGGAGTGCGCATGTGCGAGTGATTTGATTTCAAGTTATTATCTTTGCACATTAGGGTTTGCTAGCCATTTTAAATTAACATACAATCTTGTCATGCAATCCTATTATCATACATCTAACAGTTAATATTTTGCGAGAATTAAAATGTGAGAAATAAAAACTACGCTATTATAAGGCTTCGGGAAGAGGGATTAATTACATAGCCAAAAACCCGTAAAATGATAAATAAAAGAAAATCCTAATTAAACTATTACATACTGTTGTACCCCAAAATTTTCCCTCCCATATTCTCCAAGAAATTGCCAAGCCAAGTCACAAAATTCCCCAAGGGTTGCACAGTGCAAAGGTCCCCTATACAGTCAAAACTAGGGTTGGTATTCTGATCAAGAAAAGGAAGTTTTCAAAGGCCCAATCAAGTCTCATATGCCTACAAATATGGTCAAGCATCCTCATATCAAGTTTCAAAGCATTCAGCTCAAAATTGCACAGTCAAAACCCTAAGTTGCACTACAGTCAACTGTAGGGGCAAAATGGTCATTTGACAGTCAAAAGTTCAAATTTTTGGTCAACATATCATTTTGAAGCCACAAACATCATTTGATCAATGCTTGATCATGATTCTCAAAATTTGGCTCAAAAATCATCAAGATGCAAAAGTTTCATTATTTGGACAACTGAAAAAGTCAACTGAAATTGACCAGGGCATAACTTTCACATGGATTATCAGAAAAATTCCATCCAAATCTCATTTTGAATAGAAAGACATTTCCTACAACTCATCTTCATACTTCAAGTCCAAGAAATGCTCTCACAAAAAGTTATCAATTTCAACATTATAGGTCATTTTCAAAAGTCAACAAAAAGGGACTTTAAGTCAAAGGCCATAACTTGAGATTGGTAAATCAAAATGACATGGTACCAAAGGCATTGGTTAGAGGACTCAAAGACCTTTCCAAAATGTCCAAGAACATGAGAAAAGCTTAAAAATTGAGCAAGTTATGCCTTGTGGAAGTTGGGAAATTTTTGGATATTTTGAAAAGTCAACATTGATTCAAATGGTCTAAAATTGCTAATGGGCCCATTTTTCTTCCATGATTCATCATCCATGACATATGCACAACCACTTGGCCCAAAGGGAAGTATTTCCTCATTTTTTATCTATTTATTTGAATTATTATTTATATTAATTCATTTAAATCATTTAAATATATGAAAAATATATAACTTGACCTAATAAATCTTTTCATGCATGTTTTGCCCTCAATATTTCGTGCACATTCAAAAATAGGAAGATTTGATTTGATTTGAGCATAATTGATACAAGAGCACATGGAAAAGATTGAAAACATAATGGTGAAAAATCAAATCTCCAAATCCATGAATGAAAGATATTTGGATCAATTTTGTTAACCTAATCTATTCAGTACATAAGCCTGAGTGAAAACCTAATGCTAGCACACACAAAGCTGCGCTCATAAGCCATTGACAAACTTGAAATTTCTCCAAAGAAACTCAATTCTGAAATCATTGTTACAGGGCAATTCAAGGCATAAAAACTAGTCCTTTAGCTTCCTTGGAGGTTCCTGAATGCATTCCAATCAAAAACGTCCATTCAAACCCCAAGAGTTGGTACTATGAACCGGAACTGCATCAAACAAATTTCATAATCGCATATCCCATTCCATGCATCATTTGTGAAATTTATTCATGGATTCATGTTCATTACGAAGTTCTGAAGCTAACCAATATATTCAATTGCTTTTTTCTATGCTATGCGCGATTTTGCCATGTTTATTTTCTAGGGTTTGCAGGATGTGAATTTGGGGATTTCAAGACAAGGAAAAATTGGAACACATGAGTTACACCATTCAACTCAGCGCATGGAGACGAAGAAGAATCACCTATCACGCCCAATTTATGAACCCTATAGCGCTATTCGCTATTTTCTCTAAAGCCACCTAATGGAACGCGTCTAAAACCGTTGCCTATGTGTTTTATGTTACAGGGATGATGAAGAAGATGAAGCCGTGTCACACGCTGATTGGCACGTTTGAATATTTCGCGCGTTGAACCACTAACCATTTACTTTTCTTTTATAATATTTATTGTTTATTTATTAATCAAACGCGTTGAGTTGGTCTAGTGGCAGGCGATGGTGCTGGTAACACACGTGACCTGGGTTCGAACCCCAGGTCTGTATAATTTCTCATGTTATTTTTCATTAACCATTCCTACGCAGCGCCTAAGGCCAAGACGCACCATACACCTCAAGAATCTCTCCTTCCACGCGTCCATCAGAATTAAACCAAAGGCTGAGATTGAAGGTACATCATATACCATGGTCAACGCATGTGCACGCTACTCAAAAAAGTCAATGGATCTGAAGCTTGTTGGGCCAGAATTTCACAAACTTAACCTCCATATTGGGGCCTGAACCCCCCCCCCCCTGGTTTGCAATTTTCTTCATATTTTATTTTTTCAATTATTGTTTTATTTATTTTATTGCTTTGATTTAGTTAATTATTTTTTTACAAAATATAAAAAATGCCTAAAAAAATCAGAAAAGATGAAAAATATAATAAATAATTTTTATTTTTAATATTTTCATAAATAAATGCATGTAAATAAATTTAGTTTAAATTAGGGTTTGCAATATTAATACTTTTAATAATAAATATAAAAAATGTAGAAATAGGTTTAATTATTGTTTTATTCTATTTTTTAATTTTTTCTTTCTTATAATAATATTTATTTTATTTATTTTTATAATCAAATTTGCATGTAAATTAACTTAGGGTTAAATTAGGTTAAAAAACTTCAATATTATCTTAATAAATTAAAATAATTAGAATTAGGGTTAGTAGTTAATTTTAATTAATTCCTTTTTATTAAATCTCAAAATACATAAAAATACCCAAAAAACAAAAAAACAATTTCTTTTCTTAATTAATTAATTCATGTAATTTTAATTTTTTGCAAAAGGGTCCAACGCCCTCGTTCGTAATTCTTATTTAATTCGCATATTTATTTTTATTCTTTATATTTATGTATCTCTCCCAAGGCCTTGTAAATAATCACTTTTCGCCCTTTTAATTCTTTATTTACTTTGCTTTCTTTATTTTTCTGTCAAATCGGGTCCGGTTTAATTTTGGCGATGTGGACCCGCGCCATTTGTAATAGCTTAGATTTACCTTTCCGCAAATATTTTTAACTGTTAAACCGAGCATGCAAGAATGAATGGACTTAAATAAAATCAAGCGTAGAACACCAATGACATGAAAAGACAAAAACATCTGAAAACGACACACGAATCACACACCACCCCTAGGGTACGCCTCACTGTTGCCTTGCCTCTCGAAAGGTGATCGTCGAGTAGAGGATGTTTTAGTAAGTCCTCATGATCCGGGAACCTGGCATGAGGGTAGCTTCTAAGGTGTCTTCCCATTGCTCTGGTGATCACCATGTCCCGAACCTCGAATTGACCCGAACACCTCCAACGGTGGTGCTACCTACCTCTCAATGGTGGGATGGCACTACTTTAAGGACATTTACACAGACGAATTCCTTAGGGTAGGTAGGTTCTCGTAGATACTTGCTCTAATTTCAAAACAAATCAAAAAAATACTTTTCACACCAACACATTTTCAAAAAGCTTTCGAAAGCAATTTTTCAAACACTCTTGAGGACTGATACAAGAGTCGAACTGGAATTTTCAAAGAAACTTTTTTTAAAACCCACAGTTAAAAAGCAAACAAACCATTTTTGAAAACACAAATGAGCAAGTATCTAAGAGCCCATGGATAACCATGGATAGAAAGGGTGCTAACACCTTCCCTTTCTATAACCTACCTCCCGAACCGAGAGCAATCTCTTTAAGGAATTTTTCTGTGCTTTTGTCCTTTCCAATTGGAGAAAATAAAAGACAGTGGCGACTCTTGCTTCCGCGACATTTCGCGAACCAGCGTTAAACAGTCAGTTCCAGATCCACCGATCACAGAACTGGCGACTCTGCTGGGGAAAAACTTAAAGTGAGGTGTACCTTAGGACTAAGATCACGGTGTTTTCAATTGTTTTCCTTGTGTGCTTTAAATTGTGGGTTGCTTGGGAGTTCCATAGATCCTAACCCGGATCTGGGGGATACCTTCTTAGAAAGTAGCAACAAGGCTGTGAGGGAACTGTGCGGGGTATACCGACATGGTTGAAACAGTCTGCTACGTTGATGTGGCACTTTGGTGTGTACCGGTAACCCTTGAGTTCAGTCAAGGAGAGTACGGGGCCTCCGCGTGGTGTCGTGAAGCATCAACAGACCTTAGGAACCTTAATTGAACTATCTTGGCCTCTTTAGGGTAGTAAGATAACTGACTTTGGTGCAGTCCGAGGTTGGTTGATACTCGATACTACGCTCAATTGAGGGTTGCTTTCCTGGAATATTTCGGTCGCCAGTTCAGTGGCTAAATCAAAACGATGAACAATGAAAGCAATCCCGTGATATTGGGAACTTTAGAACCCGATTACTTTGATTAGGACAGGTTGAACCCACCAACTTCAAGAGGGTACTACCCAGACCCCATGCTGGCCTTAAACCTTAAGGGCTTGTCTTGTGTGCCTTGTGTGCCTTACATGTTTGTCTTTGTAAATATCTGTGGTGTATTTAATCATAGCATCATGACATCATCCAGCATCATATGCATTGACTAACCATTTCAGGGGTTCGAATTTTCATCTTTGTTCTTGTTTTGTAGGACATGGAAACCGTTCGTAGAAAGACAATTCAAATCAGTCTTGTAAGGGTCCCTCCTCAGCTTAAGGAGCTTATTTCCAGGATTCCCGAGAACTCTTCATTCAGTGAAAGGATGGAAGCCTCATCAGCTTGGTCAACACCAACATTGAGGAAGATATGATAAAGGTCTTGTTCCAGTTCTTTGATCCTCTGCATCACTGTTTCACCTTCTTGGACTATCAGTTGGTACCTACATTGGAGGAGTTCTCCCGGCTCCTGAAGATCCCCATCCTTGATCAGCTACCCTTCAACGGTACAGAAAAGGAACCTAAGCTTGAAGAGATTGCTAAAGCCTTGCACCTACAGTCATCTGACCTCAAGGGACATTGGAAAGTTAGAAGTGGTATCAAAGGGTTCTTAGCCAGATTTCTGTTTGAAAAGGCCCATGAATGTTGGAACTCCCTTGACTTGCAAGCTTTTGAAGAGGTTGTGGCCCTCCTTGTCTATGGTCTGGTGTTGTTTCCTAACCCAGATCAGCTTATTGATATCTGTGCTGTCCAGATCTTTATGTCCAGGAATCCTATACCTACGTTGCTGGGGGACATCCTTCACTCATGTTACACTCGAACCATGAGAAAAAGAGGTGTCCTTATGTGTTGCACTCCTCTCTTGGGAAGGTGGTTTATTTCGCACCTTCCACAATCAACCTTAAAGAATGAGTGGGGTTTGAGATGGTCACAACGGTTGATGACTCTTACACATGCGGATATACATTGGTGCCCTCGGTCCAGAGAAGATGTCACTATCATTGATCGTTGCGGGGAGTACCCTAATGTTCCTTTACTTGGAATCAGAGGAGGTATTACTTACAACCCATGCCTGGCTTGGAGACAGTTTGGTTATGCTCGGAGGGATGGTCCTCATGACATGTTAATTCCTGACATAGTTTTTGACTTCGACAACGATACTCAAGGACTTCGCCAGAGATTTATCAGAGCTTGGAGGATGCCCAGTAGGATAGACAGCAAGACACTGGGGCACAGGAATTCCATCCCGTTGGAACCTTATCTCAAGTGGGTACGAGCCCGCTCCCAGAAGTTAGTAATGCCTTACCCTCACATGCTCCCAGTAATCAAGGAACCGGTCTTGGAAGGAGAAGTGTCCCACACTATTCAGCACCCTGATATGCCCACATCCTGGGAAGAGATGCAGAAGAGCTGGATCCAGCTTAAGGAGGAAAGGAATTCTCTTGAGACTAGTCTGCATGCCAGTGAAAAGAAGGTCTTGGAGCTCACCCGCCTGTTGCATGAGGAGAGGAATCTCAACACCTACATAGCTCCGAAGAGGATGCGCAGTGTATTTTGGGATTTATTTGATTTTTGTACTTTTGCCCATGAGGCCTTGATGTATTAAACAATGATTTCCTTAATGATAACGTGTGTTCCTTTTTGTCTACAACAAATTTGAACTTTCGAACCCTTGAATGCATTGCATACGCATTTCATACATCATGTGCATAGCAGGTTTTTCCTCTTTTCAGGTTGCTCACAGTTCTTCGCTATTTATTTCAGCATCATGAATACCGACTCTACATCCACTGAGACATCAATCAAGGCTCTTCAGGCGCAGAATGCGCAATTTCAAGAATTAATCAAGGGTCTGGCTAAAGGCCAAGAAGAACTGAAGGCTATGCTCCTGAAGAAGGAGAAGAAGAAGAAGAGAAGAACTGTTCTGTTCAACTCGGGCCGAAGGTTTAACAATACTCTGCAACAGGAAGAGGCTGGTTCTTCTATTGACAAGAATTCTCCTCAGGCAGAAGCAAGGGTTCCTAGTCCGGTAGTCTCCGACAACGAGACAGATTTTGATGAAGAGCAGTACCCTCCTGCAGACGACAAATATAAGCAACTGGAAGACAGATTGAAGGCTATGGAGGTTCAACAGGTGCCTGGGCTGGATTTCGGAGATCTGGGTTTGTCGACTAGTGTGATCATCCCTCACAAATTCAAAGCACCATCCTTCTCTAAGTATGACGGGGCATCTTGTCCCAAGCTGCATCTAAGGTCCTATGTTCGGAAAATGCAGCCGTACTCTGCGGATAAGAATTTGTGGATCCACTTCTTCCAGGAGAGTCTTTCAGGGACTCATCTCGAATGGTTCTATCAGCTGGATGGGACCAAGGTTCGTAACTGGGAGGAGTTGGCTACTGCTTTCTACAAGCAGTATCAATATAATGCCGACCTTGCCCCCACGCGTACCCAACTCCAGGGTATGTCGTTAGGTGCAAGCGAAGGTTTTAAGGAGTATGCTCAGAAGTGGAGAGACCTGGCTGGCAGGGTGCAGCCACCGTTGACTGATCGGGAGTTGGTAGACATGTTCTTGGGGACCCTATCTGGGCCGTTTTTCAACCATCTCATTGGGAATTCTTCTGCAGGGTTCACTGATCTAATCTTGACTGGAGAAAGGATTGAAGCTGGGTTAAAGTCTGGAAAAATTCCGAAGGGTGCATCATCTAGTTCTGAGAAGAAACCATTCAAGAAGGAGTCTAGTGCCGTATATGGTTCCAGGAAATCAGAGAGACATGAGCACCGCCAATCTGTCAGTGCGGTAATGATTGCCAAGCCTGCTGCCGCCCCCCGGCCAAACAATCCTCAAAAGGTTGAAAGACCCCGGAGAGAATTCACCCGCTTAAACATGACTTTGTCGCAGATCCTGCCACAGTTTCTCTCGACCAACTTAGTGACTGTCAGGGAGGCGCCGAAGTTTCCAAATACTGCATCCCCCAAATACAACCCGAATGCTCGTTGTGCCTACCATTCAGATAGCCCGGGGCACTCTACTGATGACTGTTGGGCGTTAAAAAATAAGCTGCAGGACCTTATTGACGCCAAGGAGGTACAGTTTGAGGCATCTGACAAGCCTAATGTGGTGACGGCTCCCCTACCTGCTCATGGAGTGAATGCTATTGGAGACGAGGATGAAGTTGATGAAGCTGAGTTTGATAGCTGGATCTACCCGGCAACCGACGGTGGACTCAACAATTGGAGTGCAAAGGACAACTTATCTGTTTCTCTTGTTACTGAGTAATGAATTCCTATGTTTTGTTATTTTGTAATAAACAATGATAAACTCTTTGGCCCGGTGTCTTACCCGAGGCACCGCGGTTCTATTTGTGAGGGCATACAAACTGTCATTTCATATATCATGAATGAAAATCTTGGACGTATTTTTCGCATTACAAATATTGTGCTCCTTTCCTGTCTTTCTTTTCCTTTACATAATTTTCAAAACAGCTGTATTTACACACACACTCACTCATACAGGTTTCAATCCACTCTGGATCTCACTGATAACAACTCTGCTACTGCCAATTATGACTTCGAAAATCCGATCAACTTAGCCGAAGACGAAGGTGAAGATGGTTGCGAAGTGCCTGGCAAGCTTGCAAGACTGTTACTTCAGGAAGAGAGGGCAATTCAACCCCACGAAGAGCCAGTGGAAGCCATAAACTTGGGTACTGAGGCAGACAGAAAAGAGGTAAAGATTGGTGCCAACCTAGAGCTCAGCGTGAAGCAACGGTTAACCAAGATGCTGCATGATTATATGGAGATTTTTACCTGGTCCTACGAAGACATGCCCGGGTTGGATACCGATATTGTGGTCCATCATTTGCCAACTAAGGAAGACTGCCCTCCGGTTAAGCAAAAGGTCCGTCGGATGCGTCCAGAGATGTCTGAGAAGATTAAAGCCGAGGTCATGAAACAATTTGATGCTGGGTTCCTTGCAGTGACTTCTTACCCTCAGTGGGTTGCTAACGTGGTGCCGGTGCCTAAGAAGGATGGTAAGGTCAGAATGTGTGTCGATTACAGGGATCTGAACAGGGCCAGCCCCAAGGATGACTTCCCTTTACCTCACATTGATGTCCTTGTTGATAATACAGCTCAGCACAAGGTATTCTCTTTCATGGATGGCTTTTCAGGTTACAATCAGATCAAGATGGCACCTGAAGACATGGAAAAGACTACATTTGTTACTCAGTGGGGCACCTTCTGTTACAAGGTCATGCCATTTGGATTAAAGAACGCTGGGGCAACCTACCAACGTGCCATGGTTGCTTTATTTCATGACATGATCCATCATGAGATAGAAGTGTATGTGGACGACATGATCGTGAGGTCCCAGACTGAGGAAGAGCATCTAGACCATCTGCAGAAGTTGTTTGACCGTTTGAAACTATATAAGCTGAGATTGAACCCGAACAAGTGCACTTTCGGGGTAAGATCTGGGAAGTTGCTAGGCTTCGTGGTCAGTGATAAAGGTATTCAAGTGGACCCTGCTAAGGTCAAAGTTATTCAAGAGATGCCAGTTCCCAAGACAGAGAAGGAAGTCAGAGGCTTTTTAGGACGCCTGAATTACATTGCTCGATTCATCTCACATCTGACTGCTACCTGTGAGCCAATCTTCAAGCTGCTGAAGAAAGATCAGGTAGTGCGTTGGAACGATGAATGTCAGGCTGCTTTTGACAGAATCAAAGAGTATCTCCAAGAACCACCTATCCTTATGCCACCGGTTGAAGGGAGACCTCTGATCCTATATCTGACAGTGCTTGACAACTCAATGGGGTGTGTGCTGGGGCAACATGACGAGTCTGGCCGAAAAGAGCATGCCATTTATTACCTTAGCAAAAAGTTTACCGACTGTGAGACCCGATACTCACTGCTTGAGAAAACTTGCTGCGCTTTGGTATGGGCGGCTCGCCGGCTGAGACAGTATATGCTGACTCACACTACTTTGTTGATCTCAAAAATGGATCCTATAAAATACATATTCGAAAAGCCTGCTCTGTCTGGGAGAATTGCAAGATGGCAAATGATCTTGACGGAATACGACATTCAGTATACAACCCAGAAAGCCATCAAGGGAAGTGTATTGGCAGACCACCTGGCACATCAAGCTGTAGATGATTATCAATCAATGAACTTCGAGTTTCCGGACGAGAGCATCATGATAGTGACTGATTGTGAAGTACCTGGACCGGATGAAGGACCTGAACCAGGATCCCGATGGTCTATGCACTTTGACGGAGCCTCCAATTCTTTGGGTAACGGTATCGGCGCCATCATCATATCCCCTCAAGGTACTCATACTCCACTCACTGCCCGGCTGTGTTTCAACTGTACCAACAACATGGCGGAGTATGAGGCGTGTATCATGGGTCTTCAAGCTGCGATCGACCTAAGGATCAAATTTCTAAGTGTCTTCGGAGATTCTGCTCTTGTGATCAATCAGATCAAAGGAGAGTGGGATACGAAACATCCAAACTTGATTCCTTACAGAGAATATGTGTTGACCCTGATTCCCCACTTCACAGAGATAACCTTTGAGCACTTTCCAAGAGAAGAGAATCAGTTAGCGGACGCGTTAGCTACAATGTCTTCAATGTTCAAGGTGAAATGGGATAATGAGGCTCCCCGGATCATCATCTGGAAACTGGACGAACCGGCATACTGTTGTGATCTCGAAACTGACTTGGTGACTGAGAAGCCCTGGTACCACGAAGTGAAGAGATATCTGGAAGCTCAGGAATACCCTGAAGGTGCATCTGTCAATGATAAGAAGTTCCTAAGGAGGTTTGCAGCCAAGTTCTTCATTAGCAACGGCATCTTGTATAAGTGAAACCATGATTCAACCTTACTGCGTTGTGTGGATAAGACTGAAGCAGAAAGGATCATGGAAGAGCTGCATGAAGGGACCTTTGGTACACATTCCAGTGGACATGCAATGGCTAAGAAAATCCTACGGGCAGGATATTACTGGTCCACAATGGAAGCTGACTGCTACCAACACTCCAGGATATGCCACAAGTGCCAGATCTATGCAGACAGGGTGCATGTTCCTCCAGTTCCCCTGAATGTTCTAACTGCGCCATGGCCGTTTGCAATGTGGGGCATAAACATGATCGGCGAGATTAAACCTACGGCATCTAATGGGCATCGCTTCATCCTAGTGGCGATTGACTATTTTACGAAGTGGGTTGAGGCAGCATCCTATGCTACGGTAACCAAGACTGTTGTGGCACGGTTCATTCGGCACAACCTGATCTGTCGGTACGGCATCCCTGAGCGGATTATTACAGAGAACGGTACCAATCTGAACAACAAGATGATCGCTGAGCTCTGCGAGCAGTTCAAAATACAGCACCACAATTCTTCTCCTTACAAACCGAAGATGAATGGGGCTGTAGAAGCAGCATATAAGAACATCAAGAAAATCGTGCAAAAGATGACAGTGACCTATAAAGATTGGCACGAGATGTTACCGTTCGCTCTGCATGGGTACCGTACCTCAGCTAGGACGTCAACCGGGGCAACTCCTTTCTCTCTGGTTTATGGCATGGAGGCAGTCTTGCCGATCGAAGTACAAATACCCTCTCTCCGGATAATGAAGGATGCAAATCTGAACGAAGATGATTGGATCCAGACACGACTTGATCAGCTCAACCTCATTGATGAAAAGAGACTTGTTGCTATCTGTCATGGTCAGACGTATCAAAAACGGATGATCAGGGCATTTAACAAAAAAGTCAGACCACAGGAATATCGAGTTGGGGATCTGGTAATCAAGAGAATCATCCTTCCTCAGAGTGATCCAAGGGGCAAATGGACCCCTACATACGAAGGGCCATTTGTGGTTAAACATGTGTTCTCAGGAGGAGCAATAGTATTAACCAACATGGATGGTGACGACCTTCCTCACCCCGCCAATGCAGACATAGTAAAAAGATACTACGCATAAAAAAGACCCGCTAGGCTGACATGCCTAGGCAAAAATTAGGGCTTCCCGTCGAACCAAAAGGGTTTGGGCAAAATGAAGGGATGAAAATGAAAAAAATCTGTACACCCGGCAAGTCGAAAACCTGAAAAGGCGGCTTGGGCAAAAATGGGTATCCCGGTGGACCGAAAACCCGAAAGGGCGGTCCAGGAAAAAATTAGGGATAAAAGCGTAATACTATGTCTCATTGGATCACTTGGCATCCAGAATCCGGTATCTACATCAAGTTCAGACGGCATCGATCAGCCAGCTTCGCCTTCAACCAAGGTCATCAAGTGATGAGACGCTCGGAGTTATAAAGGCAATAGCAGAATTGAAACCCAGTGGGATCATTCATTTCACACAGCTGTTTTATTTTCTTTTGTACAAAATTTGTATAAACTCTTTTGTTCGGCGGCGTTCTCTTACTAGGACATCAGCCTCTTGTATACAAAACGCCTATTCACAGGCCATTCAAAAATCAATACAAATATACTTTTCAGTTAAACGTGCTAAGTATTTTTCTTTTTTCTGTTTTGTTTTGCGAAGAACGTCCAAGGTTCAATTTGTGATATATGCATTGACAATAATTTGCTAACTCATAAATATTTGCACACGAAACAAAGGAGTTAATTGCAGGTGACACTAGAAACAGGGGCAATAAAAGAGTTGTCTGAGCAGTCTAATTGTTCTATCCTCCAAGGTACCAAGGTAGGTTCAGCTAAAGAATATGACCAGTACATATTAATTCCCCAGAGAGTGATTCAGCAAAACAGTACATTCTTCTCTAAGCAAAATTATCAAATCTCAAGGAAGATGGGTATCCTCCAGCAGATATCAACATTCCCCAGCAGCAATACATATACAGTCTTAACAAGTATCCCCGGCAGTCTTGATCTAAAGATTGTTCCCCGGCGGTATCTCAATATCCAAAGGGATCACTTCCCCAGCAGATCAGAACTCCCCAGAAGAGTCCAATCCAGTTTCCCCAGGAAAGTTGGAATTCATATCCCCAAGCAATAAGCTTATCCCCAGTAGATTCTGGAAGCTTATCCTTCGCAAAGCACGAACGCGTCGCCCGGCTTTATTCAAAGAGTTATTTCCTCAATAGGATATAACTGGGTTATCCTCAGCCAAAAGCTACGGAAAGATCGTCGACAGAATCTTCTTATCCCCAGCGAAGTCCATCAACACTTCCAATACAACAAGAGTATCCCCAACAAACTATTATCAACATTCAACAAAGCATCTCCCCACAGAGTATTGCTTCCCAGCATGGTCGCCAGAGTATTTTTCTCCCCGCAGAATCCTCCATTTGCCAAGTTTATTCCGCAACGGAGTCATCTTCTCCTACCGGTATCCTTGCAACTGTCATCCCCAGCGGAAGTAAAAGCTTATTCTTCAACATCAGCCCAGGATACGACTTCCCGGCACCCGTCAAGGATTCACTTTCTTAGACAAAAACATACATAAAACATCACATACATACATAGACACATCATATCTTACAAATCTCACTTATGTTGAGAACATCATTGCTTGGTCCATATCATGCATTGCATATGGCTGACCTTTACCTTTCAGGAAGGATGCAGTTGAAATTCTCAACCATATTTCAAGACCTAGACCGGTTCAGTTAAATCGACCCTAAGATTTTCCTGATGCTTATCCAGTCAAAGGCCTTCTCTGGTTCAGTCAGATCGACCCTAAGATCTCCCTGATTCTTGTCCAGTTGAAGATATTTCAAGACCTTGTCCGGTTCAGTTAAATCGACCCTAAGATTTTCCGGATGCTTATCCAGTCAAAGGCCTTCTCTGGTTCAGTCAGATCGACCCTAAGATCTCCCTGATTCTTGTCCAGTTGAAGATATTTCAAGACCTTGTCCGGTTCAGTAAAATCGATCCCAAGATTTTCCTGATGCTTATCCAGTCAAAGGCCTTCTCTGGTTCAGTCAGATCGACCCTAAGATCTCCCTGATGCTTACCCAGTTGAAGATATTTCAAGACCTTGTCCGGTTCAGTTAAATCGACCCTAAGATTTTCCTGATGCTTATCCAGTCAAAGGCCTTCTCTGGTTCAGTCAGATCGACCCTAAGATCTCCCTGATGCTTATCCAGTTGAAGATATTCCAAGACCTTGTCCGGTTCAGTTAAATTGACCCTAAGATTTTCCTGATTCTTATCCAGCCAAAGGCCTTCTCTGGTTCAGTCAGATCGACCCTAAGATCTCCCTGATTCTTATCCCAGTAGAAGACACCCAAGATTTTTCTCAACGAGCGTTGTTGAAGTTAAAGTCGCCCAAGGTTCTCTTACCATTCATGCTAAGACAGTAACCATCCCTGGTTCATTCATCATCATTTGAAGCTCCAGACTCAGCTCCTGTAACCAGTCAGGACACATCTATACCGAGCATCTGAAAATCGGCTCCTGCAACGTGTCAGGTACTCATTTGTTCTTTTGCAGGTATGCAGGTTCTCGCTAAGGAATCTCCTACGCGATCAACGTCCAGATGGCATCTATAAGCCCATCATCCTATCCAGCAATCTCCAAATGGCATCTATAAGCCCATTCCCCCATCACTGCTAACATGTGAGCGCAAATTTCTGGGCACTCTAGTGTCCAATCATCTTCTACCCTCGGATTACGAAAGGCAAGTCAGCCAATCTGCATCCTCAGGTCTAAGAAGATTGAACAGGGGCAACTGTTGTACCCCAAAATTTTCCCTCCCATATTCTCCAAGAAATTGCCAAGCCAAGTCACAAAATTCCCCAAGGGTTGCACAGTGCAAAGGTCCCCTATACAGTCAAAACTAGGGTTGGTGTTCTGATCAAGAAAAGGAAGTTTTCAAAGGCCCAATCAAGTCTCATATGCCTACAAATATGGTCAAGCATCCTCATATCAAGTTTCAAAGCATTCAGCTCAAAATTGCACAGTCAAAACCCTAAGTTGCACTACAGTCAACTGTAGGGGCAAAATGGTCATTTGACAGTCAAAAGTTCAAATTTTTGGTCAACATATCATTTTGAAGCCACAAACATCATTTGATCAATGCTTGATCATGATTCTCAAAATTTGGCTCAAAAATCATCAAGATGCAAAAGTTTCCTTATTTGGACAACTGAAAAAGTCAACTGAAATTGACCAGGGCATAACTTTCACATGGATTATCAGAAAAATTCCATCCAAATCTCATTTTGAATAGAAAGACATTTCCTACAACTCATCTTCATACTTCAAGTCCAAGAAATGCTCTCACAAAAAGTTATCAATTTCAACATTATAGGTCATTTTCAAAAGTCAACAAAAAGGGACTTTAAGTCAAAGGCCATAACTTGAGATTGGTAAATCAAAATGACATGGTACCAAAGGCATTGGTTAGAGGACTCAAAGACCTTTCCAAAATGTCCAAGAACATGAGAAAAGCTTAAAAATTGAGCAAGTTATGCCTTGTGGAAGTTGGGAAATTTTTGGATATTTTGAAAAGTCAACATTGATTCAAATGGTCTAAAATTGCTAATGGGCCCATTTTTCTTCCATGATTCATCATCCATGACATATGCACAACCACTTGGCCCAAAGGGAAGTATTTCCTCATTTTTTATCTATTTATTTGAATTATTATTTATATTAATTCATTTAAATCATTTAAATATATGAAAAATATATAACTTGACCTAATAAATCTTTTCATGCATGTTTTGCCCTCAATATTTCGTGCACATTCAAAAATAGGAAGATTTGATTTGATTTGAGCATAATTGATACAAGAGCACATGGAAAAGATTGAAAACATAATGGTGAAAAATCAAATCTCCAAATCCATGAATGAAAGATATTTGGATCAATTTTGTTAACCTAATCTATTCAGTACATAAGCCTGAGTGAAAACCTAATGCTAGCACACACAAAGCTGCGCTCATAAGCCATTGACAAACTTGAAATTTCTCCAAAGAAACTCAATTCTGAAATCATTGTTACAGGGCAATTCAAGGCATAAAAACTAGTCCTTTAGCTTCCTTGGAGGTTCCTGAACGCATTCCAATCAAAAACGTCCATTCAAACCCCAAGAGTTGGTACTATGAACCGGAACTGCATCAAACAAATTTCATAATCGCATATCCCATTCCATGCATCATTTGTGAAATTTATTCATGGATTCATGTTCATTACGAAGTTCTGAAGCTAACCAATATATTCAATTGCTTTTTTCTATGCTATGCGCGATTTTGCCATGTTTATTTTCTAGGGTTTGCAGGATGTGAATTTGGGGATTTCAAGACAAGGAAAAATTGGAACACATGAGTTACACCATTCAACTCAGTGCATGGAGACGAAGAAGAATCACCTATCGCGCCCAATTTATGAACCCTATAGCGCTATTCGTTATTTTCTCTAAAGCCACCTAATGGAACGCGTCTAAAACCGTTGCCTATGTGTTTTATGTTACAGGGATGATGAAGAAGATGAAGCCGTGTCACACGCTGATTGGCACGTTTGAATATTTCGCGCGTTGAACCACTAACCATTTACTTTTCTTTTATAATATTTATTGTTTATTTATTAATCAAACGCGTTGAGTTGGTCTAGTGGCAGGCGATGGTGCTGGTAACACACGTGACCTGGGTTCGAACCCCAGGTCTGTATAATTTCTCATGTTATTTTTCATTAACCATTCCTACGCAGCGCCTAAGGCCAAGACGCACCATACACCTCAAGAATCTCTCCTTCCACGCGTCCATCAGAATTAAACCAAAGGCTGAGATTGAAGGTACATCATATACCATGGTCAACGCATGTGCACGCTACTCAAAAAAGTCAATGGACCTGAAGCTTGTTGGGCCAGAATTTCACAAACTTAACCTCCATATTGGGGCCTGAACCCCCCCCCCCCCCCCTGGTTTGCAATTTTCTTCATATTTTATTTTTTCAATTATTGTTTTATTTATTTTATTGCTTTGATTTAGTTAATTATTTTTTTACAAAATATAAAAAATGCCTAAAAAAATCAGAAAAGATGAAAAATATAATAAATAATTTTTATTTTTAATATTTTCATAAATAAATGCATGTAAATAAATTTAGTTTAAATTAGGGTTTGCAATATTAATACTTTTAATAATAAATCTAAAAAATGTAGAAATAGGTTTAATTATTGTTTTATTCTATTTTTTAATTTTTTCTTTCTTATAATAATATTTATTTTATTTATTTTTATAATCAAATTTGCATGTAAATTAACTTAGGGTTAAATTAGGTTAAAAAACTTCAATATTATCTTAATAAATTAAAATAATTAGAATTAGGGTTAGTAGTTAATTTTAATTAATTCCTTTTTATTAAATCTCAAAATACATAAAAATACCCAAAAAACAAAAAAAAACAATTTCTTTTCTTAATTAATTAATTCATGTAATTTTAATTTTTTGCAAAAGGGTCCAACGCCCTCGTTCGTAATTCTTATTTAATTCGCATATTTATTTTTATTCTTTATATTTATGTATCTCTCCCAAGGCCTTGTAAATAATCACTTTTCGCCCTTTTAATTCTTTATTTACTTTGCTTTCTTTATTTTTCTGTCAAATCGGGTCCGGTTTAATTTTGGCGATGTGGACCCGCGCCATTTGTAATAGCTTAGATTTACCTTTCCGCAAATATTTTTAACTGTTAAACCGAGCATGCAAGAATGAATGGACTTAAATAAAATCAAGCGTAGAACACCAATGACATGAAAAGACAAAAACATCTGAAAACGACACACGAATCACACACCACCCCTAGGGTACGCCTCACTGTTGCCTTGCCTCTCGAAAGGTGATCGCCGAGTAGAGGATATTTTAGTAAGTCCTCATGATCCGGGAACCTGGCATGAGGGTAGCTTCTAAGGTGTCTTCCCATTGCTCTGGTGATCACCATGTCCCGAACCTCGAATTGACCCGAACACCTCCAACGGTGGTGCTACCTACCTCTCAATGGTGGGATGGCACTACTTTAAGGACATTTACACAGACGAATTCTTAGGGTAGGTAGGTTCTCGTAGATACTTGCTCTAATTTCAAAACAAATCAAAAAAATACTTTTCACACCAACACATTTTCAAAAAGCTTTCGAAAGCAATTTTTCAAACACTCTTGAGGACTGATACAAGAGTCGAACTGGAATTTTCAAAGAAACTTTTTTTAAAACCCACAGTTGAAAAGCAAACAAACCATTTTTGAAAACACAAATGAGCAAGTATCTAAGAGCCCATGGATAACCATGGATAGAAAGGGTGCTAACACCTTCCCTTTCTATAACCTACCTCCCGAACCGAGAGCAATCTCTTTAAGGAATTTTTCTGTGCTTTTGTCCTTTCCAATTGGAGAAAATAAAAGACAGTGGCGACTCTTGCTTCCGCGACATTTCGCGAACCAGCGTTAAACAGCCAGTTCCAGATCCACCGATCACAGAACTGGCGACTCTGCTGGGGAAAAACTTAAAGTGAGGTGTACCTTAGGACTAAGATCACGGTGTTTTCAATTGTTTTCCTTGTGTGCTTTAAATTGTGGGTTGCTTGGGAGTTCCATAGATCCTAACCCGGATCTGGGGGATACCTTCTTAGAAAGTAGCAACAAGGCTGTGAGGGAACTGTGCGGGGTATACCGACATGGTTGAAACAGTCTGCTACGTTGATGTGGCACTTTGGTGTGTACCGGTAACCCTTGAGTTCAGTCAAGGAGAGTACGGGGCCTCCGCGTGGTGTCGTGAAGCATCAACAGACCTTAGGAACCTTAATTGAACTATCTTGGCCTCTTTAGGGTAGTGAGATAACTGACTTTGGTGCAGTCTGAGGTTGGTTGATACTCGATACTACGCTCAATTGAGGGTTGCTTTCCTGGAATATTTCGGTCGCCAGTTCAGTGGCTAAATCGAAACGATGAACAATGAAAGCAATCCCGTGATATTGGGAACTTTAGAACCCGGTTACTTTGATTAGGACAGGTTGAACCCACCAACTTCAAGAGGGTACTACCCAGACCCCATGCTGGCCTTAAACCTTAAGGGCTTGTCTTGTGTGCCTTGTGTGCCTTACATGTTTGTCTTTGTAAATATCTGTGGTGTATTTAATCATAGCATCATGACATCATCCAGCATCATATGCATTGACTAACCATTTCAGGGGTTCGAATTTTCATCTTTGTTCTTGTTTTGTAGAACATGGAAACCGTTCGTAGAAAGACAATTCAAATCAGTCTTGTAAGGGTCCCTCCTCAGCTTAAGGAGCTTATATCCAGGATTCTCGAGAACTCTTCATTCAGTGAAAGGCATGGAAGCCTCATCAGCTTGGTCAACACCAACATTGAGGAAGATATGATAAAGGTCCTGTTCCAGTTCTTTGATCCTCTGCATCACTGTTTCACCTTCTTGGACTATCAGTTGGTACCTACATTGGAGGAGTTCTCCCGGCTCCTGAAGATCCCCATCCTTGATCAGCTACCCTTCAACGGTACAGAAAAGGAACCTAAGCTTGAAGAGATTGCTAAAGCCTTGCACCTACAGTCATCTGACCTCAAGGGACATTGGAAAGTTAGAAGTGGTATCAAAGGGTTCTTAGCCAGATTTATGTTTGAAAAGGCCCATGAATGTTGGAACTCCCTTGACTTGCAAGCTTTTGAAGAGGTTGTGGCCCTCCTTGTCTATGGTCTGGTGTTGTTTCCTAACCCAGATCAGCTTATTGATATCAGTGCTGTCCAGATCTTTATGTCCAGGAATCCTATACCTACGTTGCTGGGGGACATCCTTCACTCATGTTACACTCGAACCATGAGAAAAAGAGGTGTCCTTATGTGTTGCACTCCTCTCCTGGGAAGGTGGTTTATTTCGCACCTTCCACAATCAACCTTGAAGAATGAGCGGGGTTTGAGATGGTCACAACGGTTGATGACTCTTACACATGCGGATATACATTGGTGCCCTCGGTCCAGAGAAGATGTCACTATCATTGATCGTTGCGGGGAGTACCCTAATGTTCCTTTACTTGGAATCAGAGGAGGTATTACTTACAACCCATGCCTGGCTTGGAGACAGTTTGGTTATGCTCGGAGGGATGGTCCTCATGACATGTTAATTCCTGACATAGTTTTTGACTTCGACAACGATACTCAAGGACTTCGCCAGAGATTTATCAGAGCTTGGAGGATGCCCAGTAGGATAGACAGCAAGACACTGGGGCACAGGAATTCCATCCCGTTGGAACCTTATCTCAAGTGGGTACGAGCCCGCTCCCAGAAGTTAGTAATGCCTTACCCTCACATGCTCCCAGTAATCAAGGAACCGGTCTTGGAAGGAGAAGTGTCCCACACTATTCAGCACCCTGATATGCCCACATCCTGGGAAGAGATGCAGAAGAGCTGGATCCAGCTTAAGGAGGAAAGGAATTCTCTTGAGACTAGTCTGCATGCCAGTGAAAAGAAGGTCTTGGAGCTCACCCGCCTGTTGCATGAGGAGAGGAATCTCAACACCTACATAGCTCCGAAGAGGATGCGCAGTGTATTTTGGGATTGATTTGATTTTTGTACTTTTGCCCATGAGGCCTTGATGTATTAAACAATGATTTCCTTAATGATAACGTGTGTTCCTTTTTGTCTACAAAAAATTTGAACTTTTGAACCCTTGAATGCATTGCATACGCATTTCATACATCATGTGCATAGCAGGTTTTTCCTCTTTTCAGGTTGCTCACAGTTCTTCGCTGTTTATTTCAGCATCATGAATACCGACTCTACATCCACTGAGACATCAATCAAGGCTCTTCAGGCGCAGAATGCGCAATTTCAAGAATTAATCAAGGGTCTGGCTAAAGGCCAAGAAGAACTGAAGGCTATGCTCCTGAAGAAGGAGAAGAAGAAGAAGAGAAGAACTGTTCTGTTCAACTCGGGCCGAAGGTTTAACAATACTCTGCAACAGGAAGAGGCTGGTTCTTCTGTTGACAAGAATTCTCCTCAGGCAGAAGCAAGGGTTCCTAGTCCGGTAGTCTCCGACAACGAGACAGATTTTGATGAAGAGCAGTACCCTCCTGCAGACGACAGATATAAGCAACTGGAAGACAGATTGAAGGCTATGGAGGTTCAACAGGTGCCTGGGCTGGATTTCGGAGATCTGGGTTTGTCGACTAGTGTGATCATCCCTCACAAATTCAAAGCACCATCCTTCTCTAAGTATGACGGGGCATCTTGTCCCAAGCTGCATCTAAGGTCCTATGTTCGGAAAATGCAGCCGTACTCTGCGGATAAGAATTTGTGGATCCACTTCTTCCAGGAGAGTCTTTCAGGGACTCATCTCGAATGGTTCTATCAGCTGGATGGGACCAAGGTTCGTAACTGGGAGGAGTTGGCTACTGCTTTCTACAAGCAGTATCAATATAATGCCGACCTTGCCCCCACGCGTACCCAACTCCAGGGTATGTCGTTAGGTGCAAGCGAAGGTTTTAAGGAGTACGCTCAGAAGTGGAGAGACCTGGCTGGTAGGGTGCAGCCACCGTTGACTGATCGGGAGTTGGTAGACATGTTCTTGGGGACCCTATCTGGGCCGTTTTTCAACCATCTCATTGGGAATTCTTCTGCAGGGTTCACTGATCTAATCTTGACTGGAGAAAGGATTGAAGCTGGGTTAAAGTCTGGAAAAATTCCGAAGGGTGCATCATCTAGTTCTGAGAAGAAACCATTCAAGAAGGAGTCTAGTGCCGTATATGGTTCCAGGAAATCAGAGAGACATGAGCACCGCCAATCTGTCAGTGCGGTAATGATTGCCAAGCCTGCTGCCGCCCCCCGGCCAAACAATCCTCAAAAGGTTGAAAGACCCCGGAGAGAATTCACCCGCTTAAACATGACTTTGTCGCAGATCCTGCCACAGTTGCTCTCGACCAACTTAGTGACTGTCAGGGAGGCGCCGAAGTTTCCAAATACTGCATCCCCCAAATACAACCCGAATGCTCGTTGTGCCTACCATTCAGATAGCCCGGGGCACTCTACTGATGACTGTTGGGCGTTAAAAAATAAGCTGCAGGACCTTATTGACGCCAAGGAGGTACAGTTTGAGGCATCTGACAAGCCTAATGTGGTGACGGCTCCCCTACCTGCTCATGGAGTGAATGCTATTGGAGACGAGGATGAAGTTGATGAAGCTGAGTTTGATAGCTGGATCTACCCGGCAACCGACGGTGGACTCAACAATTGGAGTGCAAAGGACAACTTATCTGTTTCTCTTGTTACTGAGTAATGAATTCCTATGTTTTGTTATTTTGTAATAAACAATGATAAACTCTTTGGCCCGGTGTCTTACCCGAGGCACCGCGGTTCTATTTGTGAGGGCATACAAACTGTCATTTCATATATCATGAATGAAAATCTTGGACGTATTTTTCGCATTACAAATATTGTGCTCCTTTCCTGTCTTTCTTTTCCTTTACATAATTTTCAAAACAGTTGTATTTACACACACACTCACTCATACAGGTTTCAATCCACTCTGGATCTCACTGATAACAACTCTGCTACTGCCAATTATGACTTCGAAAATCCGATCAACTTAGCCGAAGACGAAGGTGAAGATGGTTGCGAAGTGCCTGGCGAGCTTGCAAGACTGTTACTTCAGGAAGAGAGGGCAATTCAACCCCACGAAGAGCCAGTGGAAACCATAAACTTGGGTACTGAGGCAGACAGAAAAGAGGTAAAGATTGGTGCCAACCTAGAGCTCAGCGTGAAGCAACGGTTAACCAAGATGCTGCATGATTATATGGAGATCTTTGCCTGGTCCTACGAAGACATGCCCGGGTTGGATACCGATATTGTGGTCCATCATTTGCCAACTAAGGAAGACTGCCCTCCGGTTAAGCAAAAGGTCCGTCGGATGCGTCCAGAGATGTCTGAGAAGATTAAAGCCGAGGTCATGAAACAATTTGATGCTGGGTTCCTTGCAGTGACTTCTTACCCTCAGTGGGTTGCTAACGTGGTGCCGGTGCCTAAGAAGGATGGTAAGGTCAGAATGTGTGTCGATTACAGGGATCTGAACAGGGCCAGCCCCAAGGATGACTTCCCTTTACCTCACATTGATGTCCTTGTTGATAATACAGCTCAGCACAAGGTATTCTCTTTCATGGATGGCTTTTCAGGTTACAATCAGATCAAGATGGCACCTGAAGACATGGAAAAGACTACATTTGTTACTCAGTGGGGCACCTTCTGTTACAAGGTCATGCCATTTGGATTAAAGAACGCTGGGGCAACCTACCAACGTGCCATGGTTGCTTTATTTCATGACATGATCCATCATGAGATAGAAGTGTATGTGGACGACATGATCGCGAGGTCCCAGACTGAGGAAGAGCATCTAGACCATCTGCAGAAGTTGTTTGACCGGTTGAAACTATATAAGCTGAGATTGAACCCGAACAAGTGCACTTTCGGGGTAAGATCTGGGAAGTTTCTAGGCTTCGTGGTCAGTGATAAAGGTATTCAAGTTGACCCTGCTAAGGTCAAAGTTATTCAAGAGATGCCAGTTCCCAAGACAGAGAAGGAAGTCAGAGGCTTTTTAGGACGCCTGAATTACATCGCTCGATTCATCTCACATCTGACTGCTACCTGTGAGCCAATCTTCAAGCTGCTGAAGAAAGATCGGGTAGTGCGTTGGAACGATGAATGTCAGGCTGCTTTTGACAGAATCAAAGAGTATCTCCAAGAACCACCTATCCTTATGCCACCGGTTGAAGGGAGACCTCTGATCCTATATCTGACAGTGCTTGACAACTCAATGGGGTGTGTGCTGGGGTAACATGACGAGTCTGGCCGAAAAGAGCATGCCATTTATTACCTTAGCAAAAAGTTTACCGACTGTGAGACCCGATACTCACTGCTTGAGAAAACTTGCTGCACTTTGGTATGGGCGGCTCGCCGGCTGAGACAGTATATGCTGACTCACACTACTTTGTTGATCTCAAAAATGGATCCTATAAAATACATATTCGAAAAGCCTGCTCTGTCTGGGAGAATTGCAAGATGGCAAATGATCTTGACGGAATACGACATTCAGTATACAACCCAGAAAGCCATCAAGGGAAGTGTATTGGCAGACCACCTGGCACATCAAGCTGTAGATGATTATCAATCAATGAACTTCGAGTTTCCGGACGAGAGCATCATGATAGTGACTGATTGTGAAGTACCTGGACCGGATGAAGGACCTGAACCAGGATCCCGATGGTCTATGCACTTTGACGGAGCCTCCAATGCTTTAGGTAACGGTATCGGCGCCATCATCATATCCCCTCAAGGTACTCATACTCCACTCACTGCCCGGCTGTGTTTCAACTGTACCAACAACATGGCGGAGTATGAGGCGTGTATCATGGGTCTTCAAGCTGCGATCGACCTAAGGATCAAATTTCTAAGTGTCTTCGGAGATTCTGCTCTTGTGATCAATCAGATCAAAGGAGAGTGGGATACGAAACATCCAAACTTGATTCCTTACAGAGAATATGTGTTGACCCTGATTCCCCACTTCACAGAGATAACCTTTGAGCACTTTCCAAGAGAAGAGAATCAGTTAGCGGACGCGTTAGCTACAATGTCTTCAATGTTCAAGGTGAAATGGGATAATGAGGCTCCCCGGATCATCATCTGGAAACTGGACGAACCGGCATACTGTTGTGATCTCGAAACTGACTTGGTGACTGAGAAGCCCTGGTACCACGAAGTGAAGAGATATCTGGAAGCTCAGGAATACCCTGAAGGTGCATCTGTCAATGATAAGAAGTTCCTAAGGAGGTTTGCAGCCAAGTTCTTCATTAGCAACGGCATCTTGTATAAGTGAAACCATGATTCAACCTTACTGCGTTGTGTGGATAAGACTGAAGCAGAAAGGATCATGGAAGAGCTGCATGAAGGGACCTTTGGTACACATTCCAGTGGACATGCAATGGCTAAGAAAATCCTACGGGCAGGATATTACTGGTCCACAATGGAAGCTGACTGCTACCAACACTCCAGGATATGCCACAAGTGCCAGATCTATGCAGACAGGGTGCATGTTCCTCCAGTTCCCCTGAATGTTCTAACTGCGCCATGGCCGTTTGCAATGTGGGGCATAAACATGATCGGCGAGATTAAACCTACGGCATCTAATGGGCATCGCTTCATCCTAGTGGCGATTGACTATTTTACGAAGTGGGTTGAGGCAGCATCCTATGCTACGGTAACCAAGACTGTTGTGGCACGGTTCATTCGGCACAACCTGATCTGTCGGTACGGCATCCCTGAGCGGATTATTACAGAGAACGGTACCAATCTGAACAACAAGATGATCGCTGAGCTCTGCGAGCAGTTCAAAATACAGCACCACAATTCTTCTCCTTACAAACCGAAGATGAATGGGGCTGTAGAAGCAGCATATAAGAACATCAAGAAAATCGTGCAAAAGATGACAGTGACCTATAAAGATTGGCACGAGATGTTACCGTTCGCTCTGCATGGGTACCGTACCTCAGCTAGGACGTCAACCGGGGCAACTCCTTTCTCTCTGGTTTATGGCATGGAGGCAGTCTTGCCGATCGAAGTACAAATACCCTCTCTCCGGATAATGAAGGATGCAAATCTGAACGAAGATGATTGGATCCAGACACGACTTGATCAGCTCAACCTCATTGATGAAAAGAGACTTGTTGCTATCTGTCATGGTCAGACGTATCAAAAACGGATGATCAGGGCATTTAACAAAAAAGTCAGACCACAGGAATATCGAGTTGGGGATCTGGTAATCAAGAGAATCATCCTTCCTCAGAGTGATCCAAGGGGCAAATGGACCCCTACATACGAAGGGCCATTTGTGGTTAAACATGTGTTCTCAGGAGGAGCAATGGTATTAACCAACATGGATGGTGACGACCTTCCTCACCCCGCCAATGCAGACATAGTAAAAAGATACTACGCATAAAAAAGACCCGCTAGGCTGACATGCCTAGGCAAAAATTAGGGCTTCCCGTCGAACCAAAAGGGTTTGGGCAAAATGAAGGGATGAAAATGAAAAAAATCTGTACACCCGGCAAGTCGAAAACCTGAAAAGGCGGCTTGGGCAAAAATGGGTATCCCGGTGGACCGAAAACCCGAAAGGGCGGTCCAGGCAAAAATTAGGGATAAAAGCGTAATACTATGTCTCATTGGATCACTTGGCATCCAGAATCCGGTATCTACATCAAGTTCAGACGGCATCGATCAGCCAGCTTCGCCTTCAACCAAGGTCATCAAGTGATGAGACGCTCGGAGTTATAAAGGCAATAGCAGAATTGAAACCCAGTGGGATCATTCATTTCACACAGCTGTTTTATTTTCTTTTGTACAAAATTTGTATAAACTCTTTTGTTCGGCGGCGTTCTCTTACTAGGACATCAGCCTCTTGTATACAAAACGCCTATTCACAAACCATTCAAAAATCAATACAAATATACTTTTCAGTTAAACGTGCTAAGTATTTTTCTTTTTTCTGTTTTGTTTTGCGAAGAACGTCCAAGGTTCAATTTGTGATATATGCATTGATAATAATTTGCTAACTCATAAATATTTGCACACGAAACAAAGGAGTTAATTGCAGGTGACACTAGAAACAGGGGCAATAAAAGAGTTGTCTGAGCAGTCTAATTGTTCTATCCTCCAAGGTACCAAGGTAGGTTCAGCTAAAGAATATGACCAGTACATATTAATTCCCCAGAGAGTGATTCAGCAAAACAGTACATTCTTCTCTAAGCAAAATTATCAAATCTCAAGGAAGTTGGGTATCCTCCAGCAGATATCAACATTCCCCAGCAGCAATACATATACAGTCTTAACAAGTATCCCCGGCAGTCTTGATCTAAAGATTGTTCCCCGGCGGTATCTCAATATCCAAAGGGATCACTTCCCCAGCAGATCAGAACTCCCCAGAAGAGTCCAATCCAGTTTCCCCAGGAAAGTTGGAATTCATATCCCCAAGCAATAAGCTTATCCCTAGTAGATTCTGGAAGCTTATCCTTCGCAAAGCACGAACGCGTCGCCCGGCTTTATTCAAAGAGTTATTTCCTCAATAGGATATAACTGGGTTATCCTCAGCCAAAAGCTACGGAAAGATCGTCGACAGAATCTTCTTATCCCCAACGAAGTCCATCAACACTTCCAATACAACAAGAGTATCCCCAACAAACTATTATCAACATTCAACAAAGCATCTCCCCACAGAGTATTGCTTCCCAGCATGGTCGCCAGAGTATTTTTCTCCCCGCAGAATCCTCCATTTGCCAAGTTTATTCCGCAACGGAGTCATCTTCTCCTACCGGTATCCTTGCAACTGTCATCCCCAGCGGAAGTAAAAGCTTATTCTTCAACATCAGCCCAGGATATGACTTCCCGGCACCCGTCAAGGATTCACTTTCTTAGACAAAAACATACATAAAACATCACATACATACATAGACACATCATATCTTACAAATCTCACTTATGTTGAGAACATCATTGCTTGGTCCATATCATGCATTGCATATGGCTGACCTTTACCTTTCAGGAAGGATGCAGTTGAAATTCTCAACCATATTTCAAGACCTAGACCGGTTCAGTTAAATCGACCCTAAGATTTTCCTGATGCTTATCCAGTCAAAGGCCTTCTCTGGTTCAGTCAGATCGACCCTAAGATCTCCCTGATTCTTGTCCAGTTGAAGATATTTCAAGACCTTGTCCGGTTCAGTTAAATCGACCCTAAGATTTTCCGGATGCTTATCCAGTCAAAGGCCTTCTCTGGTTCAGTCAGATCGACCCTAAGATCTCCCTGATTCTTGTCCAGTTGAAGATATTTCAAGACCTTGTCCGGTTCAGTAAAATCGATCCCAAGATTTTCCTGATGCTTATCCAGTCAAAGGCCTTCTCTGGTTCAGTCAGATCGACCCTAAGATCTCCCTGATGCTTACCCAGTTGAAGATATTTCAAGACCTTGTCCGGTTCAGTTAAATCGACCCTAAGATTTTCCTGATGCTTATCCAGTCAAAGGCCTTCTCTGGTTCAGTCAGATCGACCCTAAGATCTCCCTGATGCTTATCCAGTTGAAGATATTCCAAGACCTTGTCCGGTTCAGTTAAATTGACCCTAAGATTTTCCTGATTCTTATCCAGCCAAAGGCCTTCTCTGGTTCAGTCAGATCGACCCTAAGATCTCCCTGATTCTTATCCCAGTAGAAGACACCCAAGATTTTTCTCAACGAGCGTTGTTGAAGTTAAAGTCGCCCAAGGTTCTCTTACCATTCATGCTAAGACAGTAACCATCCCTGGTTCATTCATCATCATTTGAAGCTCCAGACTCAGCTCCTGTAACCAGTCAGGACACATCTATACCGAGCATCTGAAAATCGGCTCCTGCAACGTGTCAGGTACTCATTTGTTCTTTTGCAGGTATGCAGGTTCTCGCTAAGGAATCTCCTACGCGATCAACGTCCAGATGGCATCTATAAGCCCATCATCCTATCCAGCAATCTCCAAATGGCATCTATAAGCCCATTCCCCCATCACTGCTAACATGTGAGCGCAAATTTCTGGGCACTCTAGTGTCCAATCATCTTCTACCCTCGGATTACGAAAGGCAAGTCAGCCAATCTGCATCCTCAGGTCTAAGAAGATTGAACAGGGGCAACTGTTGTACCCCAAAATTTTCCCTCCCATATTCTCCAAGAAATTGCCAAGCCAAGTCACAAAATTCCCCAAGGGTTGCACAGTGCAAAGGTCCCCTATACAGTCAAAACTAGGGTTGGTGTTCTGATCAAGAAAAGGAAGTTTTCAAAGGCCCAATCAAGTCTCATATGCCTATAAATATGGTCAAGCATCCTCATATCAAGTTTCAAAGCATTCAGCTCAAAATTGCACAGTCAAAACCCTAAGTTGCACTACAGTCAACTGTAGGGGCAAAATGGTCATTTGACAGTCAAAAGTTCAAATTTTTGGTCAACATATCATTTTGAAGCCACAAACATCATTTGATCAATGCTTGATCATGATTCTCAAAATTTGGCTCAGAAATCATCAAGATGCAAAAGTTTCCTTATTTGGACAGCTGAAAAAGTCAACTGAAATTGACCAGGGCATAACTTTCACATGGATTATCAGAAAAATTCCATCCAAAGCTAATTTTGAATAGAAAGACATTTCCTACAACTCATCTTCATACTTCAAGTCCAAGAAATGCTCTCACAAAAAGTTATCAATTTCAACATTATAGGTCATTTTCAAAAGTCAACAAAAAGGGACTTTAAGTCAAAGGCCATAACTTGAGATTGGTAAATCAAAATGACATGGTACCAAAGGCATTGGTTAGAGGACTCAAAGACCTTTCCAAAATGTCCAAGAACATGAGAAAAGCTTAAAAATTGAGCAAGTTATGCCTTGTGGAAGTTGGGAAATTTTTGGATATTTTGAAAAGTCAACATTGATTCAAATGGTCTAAAATTGCTAATGGGCCCATTTTTCTTCCATGATTCATCATCCATGACATATGCACAACCACTTGGCCCAAAGGGAAGTATTTCCTCATTTTTTATCTATTTATTTGAATTATTATTTATATTAATTCATTTAAATCATTTAAATATATGAAAAATATATAACTTGACCTAATAAATCTTTTCATGCATGTTTTGCCCTCAATATTTCGTGCACATTCAAAAATAGGAAGATTTGATTTGATTTGAGCATAATTGATACAAGAGCACATGGAAAAGATTGAAAACATAATGGTGAAAAATCAAATCTCCAAATCCATGAATGAAAGATATTTGGATCAATTTTGTTAACCTAATCTATTCAGTACATAAGCCTGAGTGAAAACCTAATGCTAGCACACACAAAGCTGCGCTCATAAGCCATTGACAAACTTGAAATTTCTCCAAAGAAACTCAATTCTGAAATCATTGTTACAGGGCAATTCAAGGCATAAAAACTAGTCCTTTAGCTTCCTTGGAGGTTCCTGAACGCATTCCAATCAAAAACGTCCATTCAAACCCCAAGAGTTGGTACTATGAACCGGAACTGCATCAAACAAATTTCATAATCGCATATCCCATTCCATGCATCATTTGTGAAATTTATTCATGGATTCATGTTCATTACGAAGTTCTGAAGCTAACCAATATATTCAATTTCTTTTTTCTATGCTATGCGTGATTTTGCCATGTTTATTTTCTAGGGTTTGCAGGATGTGAATTTGGGGATTTCAAGACAAGGAAAAATTGGAACACATGAGTTACACCATTCAACTCAGCGCATGGAGACGAAGAAGAATCACCTATCGCGCCCAATTTATGAACCCTATAGCGCTATTCGTTATTTTCTCTAAAGCCACCTAATGGAACGCGTCTAAAACCGTTGCCTATGTGTTTTATGTTACAGGGATGATGAAGAAGATGAAGCCGTGTCACACGCTGATTGGCACGTTTGAATATTTCGCGCGTTGAACCACTAACCATTTACTTTTCTTTTATAATATTTATTGTTTATTTATTAATCAAACGCGTTGAGTTGGTCTAGTGGTAGGCGATGGTGCTGGTAACACACGTGACCTGGGTTCGAACCCCAAGTCTGTATAATTTCTCATGTTATTTTTCATTAACCATTCCTACGCAGCGCCTAAGGCCAAGACGCACCATACACCTCAAGAATCTCTCCTTCCACGCGTCCATCAGAATTAAACCAAAGGCTGAGATTGAAGGTACATCATATACCATGGTCAACGCATGTGCACGCTACTCAAAAAAGTCAATGGACCTGAAGCTTGTTGGGCCAGAATTTCACAAACTTAACCTCCATATTGGGGCCTGAACCCCCCCCCCCCTGGTTTGCAATTTTCTTCATATTTTATTTTTTCAATTATTGTTTTATTTATTTTATTGCTTTGATTTAGTTAATTATTTTTTTACAAAATATAAAAAATGCCTAAAAAAATCAGAAAAGATGAAAAATATAATAAATAATTTTTATTTTTAATATTTTCATAAATAAATGCATGTAAATAAATTTAGTTTAAATTAGGGTTTGCAATATTAATACTTTTAATAATAAATCTAAAAAATGTAGAAATAGGTTTAATTATTGTTTTATTCTATTTTTTAATTTTTTCTTTCTTATAATAATATTTATTTTATTTATTTTTATAATCAAATTTGCATGTAAATTAACTTAGGGTTAAATTAGGTTAAAAAACTTCAACATTATCTTAATAAATTAAAATAATTAGAATTAGGGTTAGTAGTTAATTTTAATTAATTCCTTTTTATTAAATCTCAAAATACATAAAAATACCCAAAAAACAAAAAAAACAATTTCTTTTCTTAATTAATTAATTCATGTAATTTTAATTTTTTGCAAAAGGGTCCAACGCCCTCGTTCGTAATTCTTATTTAATTCGCATATTTATTTTTATTCTTTATATTTATGTATCTCTCCCAAGGCCTTGTAAATAATCACTTTTCGCCCTTTTAATTCTTTATTTACTTTGCTTTCTTTATTTTTCTGTCAAATCGGGTCCGGTTTAATTTTGGCGATGTGGACCCGCGCCATTTGTAATAGCTTAGATTTACCTTTCCGTAAATATTTTTAACTGTTAAACCGAGCATGCAAGAATGAATGGACTTAAATAAAATCAAGCGTAGAACACCAATGACATGAAAAGACAAAAACATCTGAAAACGACACACGAATCACACACCACCCCTAGGGTACGCCTCACTGTTGCCTTGCCTCTCGAAAGGTGATCGTCGAGTAGAGGATGTTTTAGTAAGTCCTCATGATCCGGGAACCTGGCATGAGGGTAGCTTCTAAGGTGTCTTCCCATTGCTCTGGTGATCACCATGTCCCGAACCTCGAATTGACCCGAACACCTCCAACGGTGGTGCTACCTACCTCTCAATGGTGGGATGGCACTACTTTAAGGACATTTACACAGACGAATTCCTTAGGGTAGTAGGTTCTCGTAGATACTTGCTCTAATTTCAAAACAAATCAAAAAAATACTTTTCACACCAACACATTTTCAAAAAGCTTTCGAAAGCAATTTTTCAAACACTCTTGAGGACTGATACAAGAGTCGAACTGGAATTTTCAAAGAAACTTTTTTTAAAACCCACAGTTGAAAAGCAAACAAACCATTTTTGAAAACACAAATGAGCAAGTATCTAAGAGCCCATGGATAACCATGGATAGAAAGGGTGCTAACACCTTCCCTTTCTATAACCTACCTCCCGAACCGAGAGCAATCTCTTTAAGGAATTTTTCTGTGCTTTTGTCCTTTCCAATTGGAGAAAATAAAAGACAGTGGCGACTCTTGCTTCCGCGACATTTCGCGAACCAGCGTTAAACAGTCAGTTCCAGATCCACCGATCACAGAACTGGCGACTCTGCTGGGGAAAAACTTAAAGTGAGGTGTACCTTAGGACTAAGATCAAGGTGTTTTCAATTGTTTTCCTTGTGTGCTTTAAATTGTGGGTTGCTTGGGAGTTCCATAGATCCTAACCCGGATCTGGGGGATACCTTCAGAATGAGTCCGGGTAAAACTGCATCTGGAAATTGTAAGAAGGAACCTGGGTAGGGTAGCCTCAGGATGAGTCCGTGTAAAACTGCATCTGGAAATTGTTAGAAGGAACCTGGGTAGGGTTGCCTCAGGATGAGTCTGTGTAAAACTGCATCTGGAAATTCAAGTGAAGGAACCTGGGTAGGGTTGCCTCAGGATGAGTCCGTGTAACTGCATCTGGAAATTCAAGAGAAGGAACTTGGGAAAGGTTGCCTCAGAATGAGTCTGTGTAAAACTGCATCTAGAAATTGTGAGAAGGAACCTGGATAGGGTTGCCTCAGGATGAGTCCGTGTAAAACTGTATTTGGAAGTCAGAAGAAACCCGTGTAAGATTGCTTCATAAAGAGCCTGTATAAAGCTGTATTTGGAAGTCAGGAGAAACCCGTGTAAGATTTCTTCATGATGAGCCCGTGTAAAGCTGTATTTGGAAGTCTGAAGAAACCCGTGTAAGATTGCTTCATGATGAGCCTGTGTAAAGCTGTATTTGGAAGTCATAAGAAACCCGTGTAAGATTGCTTCATGTTGAGCCCATATAAAGCTGTATTTAGAAGTCAGAAGAAACCCGTGTAATATTACTTCATGATGAGCCCGTGCAAAGCTGTATTTGGTCGCACAGATAATTACTCTATTTTGTTTCAGGAGCTAATCTTGGACTTGTTGAAAATTTTTGATGATAAATATATGTTGATTGATCTTTCCTGAAAAGGTAAAGCGTTAGCTATATGCAATGTCGTGATGTATGAAATGCATTGTGTAATGGTGTTCTCAAAATAAATGAGATTGGGATGTATGCATTTGTATTGCAGATGCTATGACGTTTGTAGAATGATGTATTGAAATTCTGGCAGCAGATACTCAATGTCACAGTGAATGTTATGACACCGTATCTGACTTTCTATAAGACAGTAAATCAAAAAGCAGTAAAGAACACAGTCAATTGTTTACCCAGTTCAGTGTGAAACAACACCTACTCTGGGGACTACCAAGCCAGGGAGGAAATTCACTATAAGAGATATTAATTCAGGAATAAACCAACCAGTTTATCTCCTTCACTTAAGACCTACCCAATGCAACTTCAATCTAAGTTCAACTTAAACCTGAGTTCCTACTCACTCCCTCTCAATCACAATAGTGATACTAAACAATTGACTAATGAAATTATGAAGACACTCTTCAGAACATACACTTGACTATGCTTCACAGCTTTTAATCAAGTAACACAAACACTTGTGCTTCAAAGCTTTGAGTGATACATAAACCTAACTTGACCTTGCTTCAAAGCTTTAATCAAGTGACACAAACACTCGTGCTTCAAAGCTTTGAGTGATACACAACCCTTACAATCAAAACCTACTCCAAGTCACTTATCACAATGATACTTGCTTGGATTACAGTAGTTAAAACTATACAGCTCCTTGTTGATCTTCTGTCAAAAAGCTGAGTTCACCAACAGCCTTCCTGTTGAATATATATGCAGCTGTTCTTCAGTTAGGGCTTCCACGAAAATAGCTAGGGTTAATTAGGGTTAACCTCAAGACTTGGTCACAAGAATTTATCAACCAGATTAGGGTTAAGCCAAGTTAACCTAAAGTCCACGTGAGATTCTGTTCTGGAATGTATGAACCATATTCCTGAAAAATCTCAGAATTAACAAAACTTCCTAACTGTTAGATCAGTACAGGATGTCTTAACATTGGTTATGACAACAAGAATCATGTTTACTGATTTTTGGTAGAATGCAAGAAATGTGATCATTGCAAAATGCTCAGATACACACTCATAATGAGCAGCTACTGTATGCCATTCTTTTTCTGCATAAAGTACTTAATAACCCAGAATGTTATGACATCAGTCATGACATTCACACATCTGGTTTTACCAAAAATACATGCCAATAACTAAACACTTACAAACTCCCCCTTTGGCAAATTTTTGGCTAAAACCCCTAAACAATCAGAGAATAGAGAGCAGCAGAAATAATATGTCTGCAGAATAAATTAATGTCTACCAAGTATAATTAACACATAATCTTCTCCCCCTCTTTAGCCATAAATAGGCCAAAGATACATGTACTTTTAGGTTATACAGTAATCCAAAATGAATAATAAAAACAACAAAAAGTCTGAAATCACTTACAACAACAGGTACCAGCAGCAAGCTTGACACTCCACTGATCTTCAAGCACTGTCATCTTCAGAGGAGGCACTATCTTCAGCATTAAGTTGATCTTCAGAAGCATCCTCTTCCCTTCTTTGTCCTTCAGTCTCCTCCTGTTCTAGTCTAGCAATTAGGTTCTCAAGAGTCCTTTTCCTTGTCTCCAGCTCTTTGCAGGTTTCCTTCAGCACAGCTATAACATCAGATTTCTTGGACTGAGTTTTGACAGTTGATGTCTCAGCTGATGTCATGACAATATCAGGAACATGAGTTCCCTGAAATAGCTTATAGTGCAACCCAAGAGCAGGGGCTCTTTTGCATACAATATCTCTTTCCACTAGAATGTCAGGATACTGAGCAAGGACAATACCACATAGGAGGGAGGGAAAGGTAATAGGGCCTTTAACAGCATAGCTTCCAGCATGTTTTAAAGTTTGATCAAAGATATACCAGCCATAGTCAAATTCTGTCCTGGTTCCAACAGCATAAATTAATCTTCCCAATCCTGTGGAGATGGTTGATTTATGGTTGGTGGGAACCCAGTTGGCTGCACCAATCTTGTGCAGGATGGCAAATTTCATGCTTAGCTTGCTTGCATTCAGCTTGCCTTTTAAGGGCCAGCTCTTGACTTGATTTACAGTGATGGTTTGGCATACTTGGTTGTCAGTAAACTCTAGTTCAGGGCAAGCCTCATCTGGTCTTCCTAGGAATTTGTTTATTTTAGAGGGAGAGAAAATTACTTTTCTTCCTCTCACATAGACACACTTAAAGTCAGCTGACCTTCCATCAGCACATCCATCAGATAAATTCACTATGAATTCTTTGACAAGATTTTCATAGCAGTTGGTAAACTTTACCACAGTATTCATTAGACCAGCAGTTTGGATTAGGTCCATGATCTCCTTACATTCCATGGCACCATTGTTCAGTTCTCTTTCCAAGGCTATTCTTTTCAAGAAAACATACTTCCATCTGTTAGCATTTTCAGGGTGGTGAAAAGAAATGTTGTCAGTGGGGACTTCAAGAACTTTAGCCATTTTGCTTGATGGGAGTTTCCTTCTGAGAGGAATGTCTTCAGCATCAACTTCAAATTCTGATTCCTCATCAGACTCAGAAGGTTCAGTCTCTTTCCTTTTCTTTGCTATTGTTTCTCTCACAGGCTTTGAGAGACTACCAGCAGGTACTCTGGTTTTCACCTTCCCTTTGGACAATCCAGTCTTCACAGTTTCTACACCAGTCTTGCCTTCAGACCTGGTTTTCTTATGAGCAACATCAGCAGTCTTCTCTTTGGTCAGACATTTTGCAGCATCCTGCTTACCTTTTCTGTTCATCATCCTTCTAGATATGCTAGGGTTGATATTTGCAATTAGGTCATTGTCAGAGTATTCTTCATCCACATCAATAACCGGGGGTTCAACATCCTTCTCTGAAGGGTTCTGGAGATCATCAAGATTTTCAGATGATTTCCGAATGTTGTCATCCGGTGTCTCAACATTCTTAGAGACATTTGGATTCATTTCAACATTTGGACTAGCAGATTCTTGATTTAAAGGAACAGAAATGCCAGGTACCGAGTGGTTCTCATTCAGAATTCTTATAACAAGTCTAGCTATTGCTTGATGAACATAAGCTGAGCCTTCCCTATTTGCTATTTCTGAGGGAACAGAAAATGATAGTTGAGAGGGATTACCAGATGAAGTAGCTTGAGACCTTCCTGCATGCCTTGTTCTCATCTTTTTAACCTTAGAGGGGTTAGCTGCCAGTTCTCTAAGAGTAGTAATCTCCAGGACTTCAGAATCCATGCATGTTGTGATTGCCCTAGGTTCTCGATCAGAGGATGCGGATGAAACAGTCGTCTTGGAAGAGGATGATGTCATGGATAGTTGAGACATTTTGAGAGTCTTAGAAAACCAGTAACAACGAGAGAGAAATCTTTGATTGAGAGAATGGGGATTGTTGCAGAGCCGAGAGAGGAAGGAGGTAAATGAGCGTCTATTCAACTTCTTAACAATTTTGAAAGAAATAGGAAAACATATGATTAACCCAATCAAAATAGACTTAACACAAAAATCTCCTTCATCCCTTATTTTAAGCAAAATTAATTGCTACATTTCCTCATGTTGGCAAATACCCAACTTGCCCCTCAAATTTTCAAATTGATTTGCATAAAGTGCTTTGGTAAAAATGTCAGCCAGCTGTAGTTCAGTGGCCATATGTTCCAGTTTAATCGTCTTCTCCTCTACAAGATCTTTGATAAAATGATGTCTAATGTCAATATGCTTGGTCCTTCTATGCTGAATAGGATTCTTGGAAATGTTGATTGTACTCAGATTGTCACAGTACAATGTCATAACATCTTGTGTGACATTATACTAAGTAAGCATATGTTTCATCCAGATAATTTGATAACAGCTACTACCAGCTGCTATGTATTCAGCTTCAGCAGTAGAGAGAGACACACAGTTCTGTTTCTTGCTGAACCAGGAGACCAAATTATTTCCTAAGAAGAAACATCCTCCAGAGGTGCTCTTCCTATCATCAGCACTTCCAGCCCAATCAGCATCACAGTAACCAGTCAGAGTTGGTTCACAACCATGAGAGTACAACAAGCCATAGTTGTAAGTTCCACTTACATACTTCAAAATTCTCTTCACTTGGTTGATATGACTGACTTTGGGATCAGCTTGGTATCTTGCACATACTCCAACTGCAAAAGCAATGTCAGGTCTGCTGGCTGTTAAGTATAGCAGACTTCCTATCATGCTTCTGTACAGGCTTTGGTCCACCTTAACCCCACTTGAATCTTTGGATAGCTTTAAATGAGTAGGTGCAGGAGTCCTTTTGTGACTGGCATTCTCCATACCAAACTTCTTGACAATGTTCTTTGCATACTTGCTTTGAGACAGAAAAATTGAGTCTTCCATCTGTGTGACTTGCAGTCCAAGAAAGTAGGTCAATTCTCCCATGAGGCTCATTTCGAATTCAGCCTGCATTTGGTCAGCAAAATGTTTAACCATTTTATCTGACATTCCCCCAAACACTATGTCATCAACATAGATTTGAGCTACCATTATCTTTCCTCCTTCATTTTTGACAAAGAGGGTTTTATCCAAGCCTCCTTTTCTGTATCCTTTGTCAGAGAGAAATTTTGTCAACCTGTCATACCATGCTCTAGGAGCTTATTTCAGGCCATATAAAGCTTTCCTCAATTTGTAGACATGATCAGGGTAGTTTGGATCCACAAAACCTTTAGGCTGTTCCATATAAACTTCCTCATTTAAGTACCCATTTAGGAAGGCACTTTTTACATCCATATGAAATAACTTGAACTTCAGGAGACAAGCAATTCCCAATAGGAGTCTGATTGATTCCAGTCTGGCTACAGGGGCAAAGGTATCATCAAAATCAACCCCTTAAAATTGAGTGTATCCTTGAGCAACAAGTCTTGCCTTATTCCTGGTGACAACTCCTTCAACATCTGATTTGTTCTTGTAGATCCATTTTGTACCAATGATGTTTGTTCCTTCTGGTCTAGGAATTAACTCCCATACTTCATGTTGCTTGAATTGGTTCAATTCATCTTGCATTGCTCCAATCCAGTATTTATCATTTAAAGCCTCCTTAACATTTCTTGGTTCAATTTTAGACACAAAGCAAGAGTTTGAGATGATTTCTCTAGATCTTGTAATGACTCCACTGTTAGGATCTCCTATGATGAGTTCTTTAGGATGATCTTTCTGAATTCTGATGGAAGGGTTTCTGCTAGCTTCCTTTGATTCAGAGTCTGCTGCAGTGGTGTTAGGTAGATCATTCTGTTGAGTTGAAGTCTCAAAGAATGTCTCAACATTACAAGGGACATCTGTTTCCTCATGATAATCATCAACTATGACATTTATTAATTCCATCATGACTTTGGTCCTGGAATTGAATACCCTATAAGCTCTGCTGTTGGTGGAGTATCCTAGAAATATTCCTTCATCACTTTTAGGGTCCAACTTTCTCCTTTGTTCACGATCTGCCAGAATATAGCATTTGCTACCAAATACATGGAAGTACTTTACTGTTGGCTTTCTTCCTTTCCAGAGTTCATAAATGGTGGATGAGGTTCCCTTTCTCAAGGTGACCCTGTTATGGACATAACAGGTTGTATTCATAGCTTCAGCCCAAAAATGAATATGAAGTCTTTTGGCATGTATCATTGCTCTAGCAGATTCCTGTATGGTCCTGTTTTTCCTTTCTACAACTCCATTTTGTTGAGGAGTTATAGGAGAAGAGAATTCATGATTAATTCCTTCTGAGGAACATAACTCATTAAACTTACTGTTTTCAAATTCCTTGCCATGATCACTTCTGATTCTGACAATGCACCCTTCTTTTTCTCTTTGAATTCTTTTGCACAGTTCTTTAAAAACTTTAAATACATCAGATTTTTCCCTAATGAAGTTAATCCAGGTGAATCTGGAAAAATCATCCACAACAACATAGGCATATCTTTTTCCACCAAGACTTTCCACCTGCATTGGTCCCATCAGATCCATATGTAGAAGTTCTAGAACCTTAGAGGTGGTCAGATGTCTTGACTTTGGATGTGACATCCTAGTCTACTTACCAACCTGACATTCACCACATACTCTCCCTTCATCAATTTGCAGTCTTGGAATCCCTCTGACTGCCTCCATGGATATAATCCTTTTCATTCCTCTTAGATGTAGATGGCCAAGTTTTTGGTGCCACAGTTTCACTTCTTTTTCTTCTTTGGCAATAGAACACACAGTAGAGTAATTAGTGTTCTCAGGCTCCCACAAGTAGCAGTTGTCTTTAGATCTGACTCCTTTCATTACAACTTTTTGTTTCTCATTAGTTACAAGGCATTCAGATTTTGAGAAGTTGACCTTGAATCCTAGATCGCATAATTGGCTGATACTTATGAGATTAGCAGTCAAGCCTTTTACCAGCAATACTTCATTTAGATTTGGAACTCCAGGGAAGTCCAAGTTTCCAACTCCTTTGATTTCTCCTCTAGCACCATCTCCAAAGGTCACATAACTAGTGGTGTGAGGTTTAACATTATTGATAAGGTTCTTGATTCCAGTCATGTACTTAGAACATCCACTGTCAAAGTACCAGTCTTCCTTTGCAGAGACTCTAAGGGAAGTGTGAGTTATCAGGGCAGTAGCCTTTTTCTTCCACTGTGGAGTATATGGTACCTTGTTAGACTTAGGTTTGACACCTGGGTTCTGATTAGGATATCCATATAATCTGAAGCAGAATGGCTTTATGTGACCAAACCTCCCACAATGATGACATCTCCATCTTTGATACTTTTTTCTTCATATTTATCTGTTCACGATGTTGAGTGCTATGTTGTGACATATGCTTTGACATTTATTTATCATGCCTGATCTTCTTGTCTATACCAGATTTCTTTGCTGCCACAAATTCTAGACCAGACTTGTTTCCCACATTTTGTCCAACCTGAAGGATTTCTTCCAATTTGTCAGTTCCATTTGTCAGCATCTTGACAGATTTGGTCATCTGGTCCAGTTTTGAGTTTAGCATTTGAACTTCCCCTTATAGATGACTTATAGTATCAATGTCTGCCCTTTTCTCAGCCTCCAACTTTATTATGAGTTTTGTTTGTCTCTCATTTTGCTGACAAACTTCAGCACTTCTGATACATAATTTCTTGTAGGAATCAGCCAGTTCTTCAAATGTCACTTCCTCATCACTAGAGTCACTATCAGAGTTACAAATACCAGTTAGTGCAGTAACTAGTTTGGCAGATTCTTCTTCAGAATTACTTTTTGAATCACAGTCAGACCAAGTAACAGACATTCCTTTCTTTTGTTTCTTAAGAAAGGTAGGACATTCAGCTCAAATGTGCCCATATCCTTCACATCCATGGCATTGAATTCCTCTGCTTTGATTTCCCTTCTCTTCAGACTTTGGTCTTCTGCTGGAGTCATAAGATCTGTTAATGTCAGAAGGAATGTTCTTGACATTTGACCTTGACTTTGGATCCATTCTCTTGATGAGTTTGTTGAATTGTCTTCCAAGCATGGCTATAGCTTCTGAAATATTTTCTTCTTCATCCTCCTTGTTTTCATCTTCAGTGTTAGATACAAGTGTTATGCTCTTGTTTTTCTTGTCGACATTGTCACTGATCCCCATCTCAAAGGTCTGAAGAGACCCAATGAGTTCATCCACCTTCAAATTGCTGATATCCTGGGCTTCCTCTATAGCAGTTACCTTCATTGCAAATCTTTTAGGCAAGGATCTGAGAATCTTTCTCACCAGTTTTTCTTCTGACATCTTTTCTCCCAATGCTCCTGAGATGTTAGCAATCTCCAAGATGTTCATGTGAAACTCATGAATGGTTTCATCTTCCATCATCCTTAGGTTCTCAAATTTGGTAGTCAGCATCTGAAGCCTTGACATTTTTACTTTGGATGTGCCCTCATGGGTAGTTTTGAGAGTGTCCCAAACTTCCTTGGCCAGTTCACATTGATGTACTAGTCTGAATATGTTTTTATCAATTCCATTGAACAAGGCATTTAATTCTTTGGAATTTCCCAGAGCTAACTCATCTTCTTCTTTGCTCCATTCTTCCTCAGGTTTCAGACTGATTGTCCCATCTTTCTCAGTTATGGTGGGATGGTTCCATCCTTTGTCAGCAGCTCTCCAAGCCTTTTTGTCCAGTGATTTTAAGAAGGAAACCATACGAGGTTTCCAGTAGTCATAATTTGATCCATCCAGAATGGGTGGTCTATTTCCAAAAAATACTTCGTTGTCCATAGCGCCAGAAAGTGATATCCCTAGATCTCACCCAGTAAGACAGGCAGGGTGCCTGCTTTGATGCCAATTGAAATTCTGGCAGCAGATACTCAATGTCATAGTGAATGTTATGAAAATGTATCTAACTTTCTATAAGACAGTAAATCAAAAAGCAGTAAAGAACACAGTCAATTGTTTACCCAGTTCAGTGTGAAACAACACCTACTCTGGGGGCTACCAAGCCAGGGAGGAAATTCACTATAAGAGATATTAATTCAGGAATAAACCAACCAGTTTATCTCCTTCACTTAAGACCTACCCAATGCAACTTCAATCTAAGTTCAACTTAAACCTGAGTTCCTACTCACTCCCCCTCAATCACAGCAGTGATACTAAACAATTGACTAATGAAATTATGAAGACACTCTTCAGAACATACACTTGACTATGCTTCACAGCTTTTAATCAAGTAACACAAACACTCGTGCTTCAAAGCTTTGAGTGATACATAAACCTAACTTGACCTTGCTTCAAAGCTTTAATCAAGTGACACAAACACTCGTGCTTCAAAGCTTTGAGTGATACACAACCCTTACAATCAAAACCTACTCCAAGTAACTTATCACAATGATACTTGCTTGGATTATAGTAGTTAAAACTATACAGCCCCTTGTTGATCTTCTGTCAAAAAGTTGAGTTCACCAACAACCTTCCTGTTGAATATATATGCAGTTGTTCTTCAGTTAGGGCTTCCACGAAAATAGCTAGGGTTAATTAGGGTTAACCTCAAGACTTGGTCACAAGACTTTATCAACCAGATTAGGGTTAAGCCAAGTTAACCTAAAGTCCATGTGAGATTCTGTTCTGGAATGTATGAACCATATTCCTGAAAAATCTCAGAATTAACAAAACCGCCTAACTGTTAGATCAGTACAGGATGTCTTAACATTGGTTATGACAACAAGAATCCTGTTTACTGATTTTTGGTAGAATGCAATAAATGTGATCATTGCAAAATGCTCAAATACACACTCATAATGAGCAGCTACTATATGCCATTCTTTTTCTACATAAAGTACCTAATAACCCAGAATGTTATGACATCAGTCATGACATTCACACACCTGGTTTTACCAAAAATACATGCCAATAACTAAACACTTACATGTATGAATGCAATGTATGACTGTATCAGCTGTTCTATTGCAGTATTGTTGAACCAGGGAAAAATAAATCCCTGATTGCTGCTAGCGGTGAAGAATGTAGGTCTTCAGATTTTGTTGAAGCTGAACTACTGGGAGATGATCTTCCGTTGTTAGAGAAATAAACTCTGTTGGGGAAGGTAAACTCCGTGAACTGAACTATTGCTATAAGATAGTCTGGAATAAGTATCAGTATGATATCCATCTCTGGATTGTACCTGCACCATTTCTAGATGAGAATCTGGAGTAAGTATCAGGATGGCACCCGTCTCTGTATCGTACCTGAACTATTTCTAGATGAAAATATGATTTATTTAGAATGTTTCTGCTGGGGATTTTCTTGTTGGAGCAGTAATTAGAGATTCTTGCTCTGTCGGGGATATGAGAACCCGACACCATTAAGCTGCAGGCTGAGGATATGGTAGTGACTTTTTACTAGAATGCCCCTATCTTTGTACCTGCTGGAGAAAATATCAACCGGGGATTTTGTAGATGGTTTGACTGTTATCCCAACTCTTGGAGTCCTTGGTCAATGCAGATCAGGGTAATAAACCTTCTACTAATTAGACAAGTGACGAGATGACGGGGCATAGTCGTATGCTTTAATCCCTAACTTTTTCCTGGACTGTCTTTTCATATTTTCAGTCCATCGGGATACCCTTTTTTTCCCAAGCCACCTTCTCAGGTTCTCGACTTGTCAGGTGTACATTTTTTTCATATGTATATCCCTAATTTTTCCCTGAACCTTTTTGGTTCTCCGAGATGCCCTTATTTTTGCCTAGGCCAAGCAGCCTAGCAGGTCTTTGTTCATGCATTGTATTTTCCGACTATGTCCATGTTCATCGGGTGCGGAGAATTGTCACTGTCCTTAGTAGTAAATGTTGTCACACTGCTAGAAGGTGTTTGTTTGATCGTACATGATTCATTGCTGGAATTCATGTCCAATGCCCCAAGTGATTCAGATGGAGATATGCCCCTGGCTATTTGGCATTTTTGAGAGATTCCTTGAACCTTGACTTGACTGCCCCAGATCGGCTGGACATCATGTTATGCCCCTTGATTATGAAAGGCCTATCACTGGAGTGTCTTTCCATCTGAGGTGATTCTATCCATTGAGGGGGTCTTCGTTCACTGAATATTCGTTGTGTGAATTTCTCTGCCATTTGAACAATTAACCATGTGAAAACAATGCCATTTAAAGAATGCAAAGCTTATGTCTGTCTTGACATTTTTTGAAAATGCGTTTTTTGTAGTAAAATAAAATTTGTAAGAATGTGATATCAACTCATGATTTATAGAAAACCTTACAGGAGTCAGGATACCTTTGTAACAGTATGCTCTCAAACTAATCCATGCTTCAGCTAGGACTTTTAAGGGTTATAACGTGGCCTGGTTTACGGTTCAAGAAACAAAGGATAAAGGCTCAAATTTTATTTGTACCCGACCCGCTCTTCGTGATATTCTTCAGTCCTATGCTCAATTAATAGTGCATTTTGAATCCTAGTTGAGTTCTGGAATGTTGGCCCCGATATTCCGGTGATGGTTCAGAAATTGAACATTTGTTTGAGAAGGAAATCATTTTTGTGACCTTTTCTTTTTGTTGAGGATTTGTAAGACCTCTTTCTTTTTTGATTTTGCTATCCCTGTCTTTTTCCTGAACTGTTTCTTTTGTGATTACAGCCAGCGGGATGCCCCAGTTTTTTTCTTAAGTCTTCTTCGTAGGTTTTGACTTAATGAGCTTTTATTTTGAGAGATAATGACTTCCTATTCTTAATGATTATGTGGAACCATCACCATCTTTTGGAGAGCATCTTCTACACTATTTGTCGTGTACGAAGGGAAAACTTACGACTGAATGCACATTTGAATTAACTGAGAAAACTACCCTGCCCCAGGTTATGATTAAGGGTTTTAATTTGTGTGAAAAGAAAAATCCTACTTCTTAGGCTCAAAGGGGTTGACTAAGGATTATCTTCCTTATAACTCCACTGTTTAGGATTTGAAACAACGCCTGTACATCGTCAGCGGGGTTTTTTCAAAAGCATACTGTAGAGATTATGGTATTGTTCTCGTCATCCTCCCTCTAAAGGCTTAGAGCTTTTAATCAAGAGTTGAATATCACAAAAGGGAAGTAAGAAAGTAGTTTAAGCATAATGAAAACAAATTAATTCAAGACAAACATGTGCAATGCATTAATGAAATAACAAAGTTTGACATGACAATAATTGTTTGAACAAACAAAGAAAATACAACTTGAGAATTCAAATGAACAAAAATGCTCTCAATCTTGGCCATGATTTGGCATGGGAGCAGTGATCATGTTGGGAGTCTCAGGAGGGTCGAACTCAATCTCCTTGGCGTCAATCATATTTTGAATCTTGTATTTCAGTGCCCAACAATCGTTAGTGTCGTTCCCAGGACTTCCAGAATGATAGGCACACCTTGCATCAGGATTGTAGTTAGGAGAAGAAGTCTTAGGGTTTGGATGAGGTCCTATCAACGTAATCAAATTCATCCTCAACATATGATGTAATGCTTGAGATAGCGAGATGTTGATCTTGGTAAACTGTCTCTTAGGCTCGTCTTGCCTTTGCCGATTACCCTGTTGTTATGGTCGTTGCACGTGTTCCGAATTAGAGACCAGCACTGCCCCTACAGATGGTGGTAGTCTACCTTATTACGACCCTTTTGGCCATACACGGAATTGGCTTCCCTCTTACCAGCAAATGGATTCTTCTCAGCATGAGAAGATGCAACTACCAGGATCTTCCCACTCTTGATACCACTTTCGATCCTTTCTCCAGTCAAAACCATCTTTGTGAACCCGGATGAGGAACTCCCAATCAGCAGATTAAAGAACGGGCCTGCCAGAGTGCACATGAACATGTCTACCATTTCCCGATCATTAAGAGGAGGTTGTACCCTTCTAGCTAGATCCCTCAATTTCTGGGCATATTCCTTGAAGCCTTCGCTAGAACCCATAGACATGCTTTGAAGTTGTGTACGAGTTGGAGTGAGGTCAGCATTGTATTGGTACTGCTTGTAGAAGGCAGCAGCCAAGTCTTCCCAGTTCGGAATGTCTGTTCTTTCTAGCTGATAGAACCATTCAAGTTGCATGCCAGCTAAACTTTCTTGGAAGAAATGGACCCATAACTTCTGGTCAGCAGTGTGAGGATGGATCTTCCTGACATAGGACCTTAAGTGCAACTTAGAGCAGGAGACACCATCATACTTAACAAATGTGGGAACCTTGAACTTTGGTGGGATGACCACTCCAAGAACCAGCCCTAACTCTTCAAAGTCCAGGTCAGGTAACCTCTGAACTTCCATGGCGTTAAGACGGTCCTCCAGCTGTTTGTACTTATCATCAGCAGAAGGGTATTATTCCTCAGTGTAATCAGCTTCATCTTCTTCAGACTCCCTTGTATTGTGGTCCTCTTCTCTTACCCCTCCTGACGGAGTTGCGAGCTCTGAAACTTGCCTCACTAGTACTTTGAACCTTCTTCCCAAATTCCGAACACCCACTGACCTCTTTTTCTTCTTCTTGTCCCTGAGAATCAGAGCTTTCAAGTCTTCCTATCCTTTAGCCAGATTCAGGAACATTTCTTAGAATTGAGCATTTTGTGCGTGAAGGTCCTTAACTGTTTGTTCAAGGGCCATTTCTTTTGCTAAAATAAACAGCGAAAAAAAATGAGAAACCTGTACTAGAAGACCTGTTACAAAATGGCATGCATGCAATGTTTTCAAGGATCTCGCGGGGTAAACAAGAAAATGTCAGAAGTTGAAATTTGCAGCTTTGATTGAATAACTTCGTATCATTTAGTGTCTTTCTACAAGAGTCAAACTCACCATATCAAGTGGGTCATAGCCCCTAACTCAAGTTGTTGAGTTTTGATCTTTTGACGGCATTGGCTAGAGGAAATTAAATCCCCTTTCCCCTTACTAGACGTTTGATTTATCATAACCTGCATCACAAACCCTTGAGATCCTTGAAATTGTTAAGGAAATGTTGTGGCATGATGTTATGATGTGTATGCTATGCGTTAAGCAAAAGTGTAAGGTGATGAAGAAAAATGAGTCTAAGAAGTCCAGGTTACTGGATAATGACTGTAAACAAATCCTGCAAGGAGATCATATTGTTAGATAAAAACCCTACAAGTAGCTCAAGTTGAAAGCAAACAAATCACACAAGCAACCTTAGGTTTAGGCTTGCATGGGGTTTGTAGGTAAGTACCCTCTTGAAATTTAGTTGGCTCAACCTGTCCTAGTAATAGTAACCTGGTTCTAAGGGATCTCAATATCACTGATCTTTCCCACAAGTTTCGTTCAGATCGACAACTGACTTTCCACCAAACAAAACTCGGGAGTCAAATCTCAATGAGTGTAGTATCGAGTATCAATCGACCTAATACTACACCAAAGACGGCTATCTCATTAATTCCTAATGGCCAAGTTGGTCAATTAAAGGTTCTAAGGTCAGTTGATGCTTTATGACACCACGCAGCGGCCCCGTATTCTCCTTGATTACTCAAAGGCTACCGGTACCAATAAAAGTGTCACATTAATGTAGCTATCGCTTCAACCATGTCAGTATACCCCACACAGTTTCCACGATCTATTGCTACTTACCTAAAAGGTTCCCCAGATCTAGGTGTAGGATCTTTAGTAACCCAAACAAAGCCCTCAAAAGTAAATCAATCAAAGCACACAAAGAAGTTAAATAATGAACTAACTCTAAGGTAACCCCACTTTTTAGATCCCCAACAGAGTCGCCAGTTTTGTGATACGGTGGGAGAACTGGCTGTTAATATTGGTTTTGAGTTTGTGTTTGCAAATGTTGCGGTAAGCAAGAGTCGCCACCGACTTTTCTTTTATCCAAATTAACGAAAGGGTGAAAAGAACAGAAAAAGACCTTTTTGAAAGTTTTCTGAGTAAGGGGGTAGATTATGGAAAGGGAAGGTGTTAGCACCCTTTCCATCTGTAGTTATCTACAGGCTCTTAGATGCTAGCTCATTTTGAAATACCTTGTGCTTTGTGTGTTTTTGAAAACTATTTTTGAAAATTCCTTTATGTGACAAACTTTGTAATGTTTCTCGTGTCGTAGATAACGTATACAAAGTGTCTTTGAAAATATTTTTTAGAAAAGAGTGTATGTGTGGAAAATTGTTTTATTTGAGCAAGCATCTAAGAACTATCTACCTACTCGAAAAGGTTTGTTCTTTTCCTCTTTTCCTTTAGACAATGCTATCCTACTATTAGTGAGTAGGTAGCCCTATTGTTGGATGTTTGAGGGACAGGCGTAGGGTCGTTGTTATGGTCATTGAAGGTAACACGTAGGGATACCTTTAGCAATTTGAAGGTACGTCATCATATATTCGTAGCCAACATCGAAGGACAAGATCATATACCGTAGGCAACTTCGAGGGATATCGAGGGACTATGATCTTTTATGATGATTTATAGCGAGGGTCTTTGCTAAGGATATCCCTACGTTCGAGGGACATGACCATTGTTTTTCGAGGCATCGAGAGAGGTCACCCTAGAGGTGCAAGTGTGAGAAGTGTGTTCAATTCAGTTATATTGATCTTGAAATTAGGGTTTTCTACTGTCTCTTTTTAGATCTTGCCATACATGCCTAATTACTAGCAGTTAAATATATATAAGTTTACAAGAAATATAAAGGCGAGAAATAAAGTTCCTACGCTATTACAAGGCTTTGGTGTAGTTACATAAATAATGAAACTGCGAGAATTTAAACTAGGGCTTTTACAATTATTATGCGACCTTTACAATTTGTATAATAAATATAAATAGAAAATGAATAGAAATAAAAATAAGAAAAATGTTAAGAAAATAATTAAAACCTAAGATTCTAAGTGTTAGAAAATATATTTTTGGTATTTTTTGTTTGGAAAATAATAAAAGTGTGAATTAATAATTAAAAACCTAACTCTGATTAATTTACAAGTTAATTATGAAATACAATTAATATTGATTAAATCAAAACAACTTTTATGTCAAAAATTATTTTAATTAATTAAAAGCCTAAAACTAATATTTAATGATTTTTTTGTGATTTTAAATGTTACTTAAATTAATGATAGAAAACAAATTAAGTGAAAAATAAATAAATGAAAAGGGTTAGAAAAGAAAATAGTCAAAAAAGTGAAAAATGCATGGGGTGGGTGTTGAACCCATGCCCCCTGGGTCACAGTCAGGCACCTCATCCACCAAGCCAAGCTATTGTTTGTGATTCAAACATGTTCTACGTAATAACAGGAACTCATTTGGGCAGTTAATAAACATTAGTAATGCATGAAATTAATTATATGAATGTTTGAAAGAAAAGAAAATCGGAGAAGATGAGTATGCTTGTTTCAAGCATCAATGGCCATGGCTTTCGACCTATTCTTACCCTTAGATACCTCAGGAATGATTTGCAATTGATGGCTTAGACTGAAAGTGGTTGGATCTTTGGTTTTTACTTTGCCCTAGTTTTGACAAAATTTGAGGTTTTTAGAGAGTGTTCTTGGGAAGTCAATTTCGTGCTCTCTAGTGTATGAGGGTGTAGTATTTATATAGAAAATGAATCAATTGCATGATTTGTTTCCAAAATTCATTTGAAAAACTTTCCAAACTTGTGAAAATCTTGTCTTAATGATATTTTCTTGGTTATCACGATTTTGACAGCTTGCTATGAGCTACTTGGACCCCAATAAATTCAAATCTTAAGTCTTACCTGCCTTGTGCATTAATCTTGCATTTTATTTTATTTAATTTGAGTTTAAATGAATAAAATAAAAAATAAAAGAAATAAAAATTAAAATAATGCATGGACCGGTTTAGGGGTTCTTAATCATGTTGTAAACACGTTCAAACCTTAAAACCTAGGCCCATTAGTCTACAAGTTCAATATTTCTCAATTTGCACTTCATGCACTTTCTCAAAAATTGCCCAACTTTAGCAATACATATCTCTCTCAATTTTAACCCTACTAGGATGTTATTGGATTTTTTGAGATATTAGGATGTCCTCTAAACAACCCTTTTGGTTTCATCTCAATTGGATCTTCCATGTTCATGTAAGAAGCTTTGACCCAAAAGGTGTTTTTGTTGACTTTTTGAAAGGACCCAAAATGTATGATATTTTATCTTTCAATTGATGCATTTATTGAACTTGAGGTATGAAGAGAAGTTGTATAGAATTGGATTCTCTTCAAAATGAGCCTTGGTGGAAAAATTTCTGATAAAGTATGAGAAAGTTATGGCTGGTCAAAGTTCAGTTGACTTTTCCTATAGAAATTCTAATTAACAATTTTTTACTTTTGATGAATTAGGAGCATTTCTTGAGGAATCATGACCAACCCTTGATCAAATGATGGATATCACTTCAAAATGGTGATGTTGACAAAAAACCTTAAAGTTTGACTGTATATAGGCCACAATTGACTTTTGACCTAGTATAGTTGATTTTCAAGCATTTGAGCAGTTGACTGAGCAAACTTGTAGCGCAAAGCATGAAATTTGTCATGGATAATCTTAAGGACATATTAGGACCATGGAAAACATTTTAGACCATTGGAGCTCTGATATCTTGGTGAAAAATGAAACCCTAATTGGAAGGCCAATGCTTAGGAGGAGAATTTGTCTGATCAATTCTTGGTCAACCTTGAGAAATTGAGGACCTCTAGAAGTATGTCTTGTATGAAAATGGGAGGGCAAAATTTGGGGTACAACACCATGATAATACACTTCCTTCCCATAGTTCCAGGGCATAACCTTGTCAGAAGAGTAGGGGACTGGCCCCAGTGTAGTGATAATCAGGGGAGCTATTCTTGGTTCAGTGGGAATCCTTATAGGGCCTTTGGAGGTGATCCTAATAGGAGTGTTTGAAATGGTAATTATGGACACATCTTCAAACTCTTGAGATAGACTTTTGGTCAAACTTTTCACAGATGGAGTTTTCTCAAATAGAATTTCATGGCTATCAATTGGGTGTTGGAAACCTTTTCTCAGCCATATACAACCATTAATTTGTGCAGCACAATGGTAAAAATCTTCAAGGCATCCTGGAAATACTCTGACTTTCAACAAATTCTTTTTAACAATATTCAAAGGAGTGGTTAAATCATTGATGGAGGAAATAAAAGAAGCATCTTCAATAGCATTGACATCCTTACCATGACTGGGCATGGGTGTGGTGATCATATTGGAAGTCGGTTGAGGGTCAAATTTAATTGTTTTGTTATCGATCATGTCTTGGATCTTGCTTTTTAACGCCCAATAGTGATCAGTGTCATGTCTAGGACTATTGGAGTGGAAGGCACATTTTGCATTCAGATTATACTTTGGAGATGAAATATTGGGATTTGGAGGGGGATCCTGCAATGTTACCAAATTTTCCTTCAACAGATGTTGTAGAGCTTGAGACAATGGCATGTTAATTCTGGTAAACTGCCTCCTCGGGATGTCTGGCCTTTTTTGATTGTTTTATTGATGCGGTCGTTGAATTGGAGTTGGATTGGAAATCAATATTGCCCCCACTGAATGATGGTGGTCATTCTTAGCACGACTTCTTGATTCATACATGACATTAGTCTCTTTTTTACCAATAAATGGTTTTTTCACAGCATTAGAGGTGGAGACCTTGGGTACCTTCCCGCTTTTAATTCCACTCTCCACCCTCTCACCAGTTAAGATCAATTCAGTAAATCCGGATGATGAGCTCCCAATCAGCAAGTTGAAAAATGGACCAGTCAATGTTCCCATAAACATGTCTACCAATTCTCTATCATTTAAAGGTGGCTGCACCCTTCCAGCCAGGTCTCTCCACTTTTGGACGTACTCTTTAAAGCCCTCATTTGAACCCATGGTCATGCCTTGCAATTGCACTTAGCTCGGTGCAAAATCAATATTATATTGGTATTGACGGTAAAAGGCAGTAGCCAGATCCTCCCATTATGGATATTTATCCCTTCCAATTGGTAAAACCACTCCAACTGTGTTCCAGATAGATTCTCTTGGAAAATTTTCACCCATAGTTTCCTATCGGCGGCATACGGTTGGATCTTGCAGACGTATGATCTGAGATGAAGCTTTGGACATGAGACACCATCATACTTGGCAAAGATAGGGATCTTAAATTTATGGGGAATGACAACCCCAGGAACCAAACCCAAGTCTCCAAAGTCTAAGCCATGCACTGCTTGGATCTCTACAGCTTTTAATTCGTCTTTTAGCTGCTTATATTTATCGTCAACGGGCGTGTATTGCTTATCGGAATAATCCTCGTCCTCAGAAATTAGGTTATTCCCACCCGTAACATGGGTGCTTCTAGCATCTTCATCTTGCTTATCATCCTCCTTGGAAGAGTCCTATTCAATTTGAACTTATTGGGCGGGGACTTTAAACCTCTTCCCCATGTTGATCACAACTTTCTTCTTGGTCTTCTTCTTCGTAACGAGAAGTGTCATCATTTATTATTGGCCTTTTGCCAAGTTGAGAAGAGTTTCTTCAAACTGAGTGTGTTGAGTCTGCAAGTCCTTGATGGTTTGCTCGATATCCATCTTATACTGAAATAAACAGTAGAAAGATGAGGAACCTGTGTCGAAAAACCTGCTTATGGTATGATGCATGTTATGCGGATGCCATGTTTTCAAGGACTTTAAGGAATTTAAATTTTCTAGACAAAAAGAAGACAAAAAACATCAATTGCATTAATAAGTTCCAAAATTACAAATGCCTCTTGGGCTTACAATGGAAAAAAGCAAAAAGGTCTTAAAGAGACGACAAAATAAACTCCTAAAACAAAAGACTCAAGTCTCCCACGAACGCATCCTCTTTGGTGCAATGTAGGCATTCAGGCTTCGCTCCTCGTGAAGTTGCCTTGTGAGCTCCAACACTTTCTTCTCGCTTGCATAAAATTGAACTTCAAAGGTATCTCGTTCTCCCTTAAGTTGAATCCACGATCTCTGCAATTCCTCCAGGTCGGTAGGCATGTTAGGATGGATGATGGTATGAGGAACATCCCCTTTCGCAATAGGCTCCCCAACTATTGGTAGAATAGCGGGGTATGGCATCATGAGATTTTGAGCATGAGCTCGTACCCATTTGAGATAAGGCTCAAGAGGGATGGAATTCTTATGTCCCAAATTCTTGCTATCAACCTTGCTTACCATGCCCCAAGCATGCATAAACCTTTGATGATAACCTTGGACATCATTTTCATAGTCGAATATAATACCTTAAATGAGTGCATTGTGAGGGCCATCTCTTCGAGCATAACCAAATTGTCGTAGGGCTAGAGAAGGGTTATAAGTGATACCTCCTCTAATGCTCAATAGTGGAACATTAGGGAACTCCGGACAATAGTAAATGATGGTAATATCTTCTTGAGATCGAGAACACCAATGGAAATCAGAATGAGAGAGAGACATTAACCTTTGAGACCATCTTAAGCCTTGTTCATTCTTCAATACTTATCGAGGAAGGTGCGAAATAAACCACCCTAGTAAACAAAGGAAAACAACACATAAGAGTCCCTCGTTTCCTCATAGTGCGAGTATGAACAGAGTGCAAAATATCTCCAAGCAATGTAGGCACAAGGTTGCGAGTAAGGAAAATTTTGACGGCATTCACATCTACGAGTTGGTCCTGGTTAGGGAAAAGTACCAAACCATATATTAGAAGAGCCAAAACTTCTTCAAAAGCTTGCAAATCCATGGCCTCCCAAAATAATAGAGCCTTCTCCATCAAGAATTTAGCCAAAAAGCCTTTGACCCCACTTCTTGTCTCCCAATTAGCTACAATGTCATAACTCTTCAAATGTAAGGCCTTGGCAATAACCTCAGGTCTTGGAACTTCCTCTAGACCGGTGAAGGGTATTTGTTAAAGAATAGGCACTCCTAGTAGTTGAGAGAATTCCTCCATTGTAGGCACCAATTGATAATCGAGAAAGGTGAAACAATGATGTACGGGATCAAAGAACTGAAAGAGCACCTTTAATATGTCTTCATCAAAGCTTGAGGTAGCTAGGTTGAGAAGTCGACCATATCTTTTGGTGAACAGATAATTTTTAGAAACCTTTGACGCTAACTCTCTGAGTTGAGGAGGTACCCTTACGAAGTTGATTCAGATGGTATTTCTGCGGGTGGAAGCCATATCCTATAAAATAGAACAAAGATAAATCCCCAAGTCATTGAAATGGTTAGTGGAAATGCTATGGCATGATTTCATGATGTTTATGAACAAATAATCACACACAAACAAGCACACAAGGTCTTAGGTTTAGGCTTGCATGAGGTTTATAGGTAAATACCCTCTTGAATTTTAGTTGGTTCGACTTGTCCTAAAAGAAAGTAACCGGGTTCTAAGGAATCTCAATATCACTGATCTTTCTTCATCGGACATTGTTTCAATACAAGCTTCTTTATTAGCGACCGAAATATCCCAAAAGTCCGATCTCAATGAGTGTAGCATCGAGTATCAACCAACTTTGGACTGCACCAAAGCCGGATATCTCACTACTTCCTATTGGCCAAGTTGTTCAACTAAAGGTTCTACGGTCAGTTAGTGCTTCATGACACCACACAGCGGCCCCATATTCTCCTTGACTGGACTCAAGGGACACTGATACCAACAAATGTGTCACACTAATATAGACATGGCTTCACCGTGTCGGTGTTACGCTGCACAGTCCCCATGATCTATTGCTACTTACCTAATATGCCCCAGATTCGGGTGTAAGATCTTTACAAGAATAAACCCAAGCATAACCCACAAATGCAAAGCAAGCAAGGCAAAAAAATAAAGCAATAAAAGTGATCTAGCTCTTAAAGTAACCCCATTTTTTAAGTCAAGATCCCTAGCAGAGTCGCCAGTTCTGTAATACAGTGGGAGAGCTGACTTGGGTGTTTTGCATTTTATCGCAAATGTTACGAGTAACAAGAGTCGCCACCGACTTTTATTTTATCCAATAAAGGAAAGGGTGAAAAGAACAGGAAAGACCTTTTGATAATTTTCTTGAGTTTGGGGGGTAGATTATGAAAAGGGAATGTGTTAGCACCCTTTTCATCCGTAGTTATCTATGGGCTCTTAGTTGCTCACTTTGAAAATGCTTTGTAAAATGTGTTTGTGTTTGTTTGAAAGTATTTTTGAAAAGTGCCTTCGTTTAGGCGAACTTTGTAATGATTCTCGTCTCTATAAGAATGTATACAAAGTGTTGACTTTTGAAAATATTTCATGAAAGTGTTGGTGTGTGTGAAAGATGTTTGTTTTAAAGTGTTTGTGAAAAAGCAACTACGAGCGTTCTACCTACTCAAAAGAAGTCTTTGTTCTTTTCCTACTCCTTTAGATAGTATTATCTTACCATTAGTCAGTAAGAAACCTTATCATTGGATATGAAGGGACATGAGTGGGTCAGTGTACAGTCATAGAAGGCAACATTGTAGGATACTTTAGCAATTTGTTGTAAGGGACTAAGATCGTTTACCGAAGGCAACATTGAAGGGTCATCGAGGGACTACAATATTATAATCGAGGGTCTTTGCTAAAGTATCCCACGTTCGAGGGACATGACTGTTTTAATATAAGGCAACAAGTGTGGGTTAACCCTAGAGGTACATGTGTGCAAAGTGTATTGTTTTCATTTAATTTGTCTCAAATTAGGGTTGTCTATTATTTGATTTTATTCTTGCCATATAAACCCTAATTACTAGCAATAATAGGGAAAGTAATAAATTGCGGAATTTAAACATCTTATACTATTATAATACTTTAGAGGATGAGGATACAAATTTACAAATGGAGATGACAAGTAAAATAAACCTTAATTACTATTACAAGGCTTTGACAGTTACATAAATTGCAATGTGAAATAATAAAATGTACAAAAATGTAAGGATAATGAAAAGAGAAAAGAAAATTGTTTTTATTTGAGTTTTTTTTAATGAAAAAGGGCTTTTTATAATTAACCTAATTAATTAATTTGAAAAGAAGTTAATTAATAAAAACTCTAATGTCTAAATTAATTTAATTAGGAAAATAAATTAAATAGTTTAAGAAGATATTTTCATTATTTTTGTCTATAAAGTAAATAAAATAAAAATAAAATAAAGTGGGAGAATTTGATCTAATTATTTAAGAAAATATAGTTTTTATATTTTTGCTTAAATAATAAAATAGATAAATAAAAGAAAAGATAATAAAATAGAAATAAAATATAAAATTTTGGATCTGAGTTAAAAGTAAAAAAGGGGGTGTGAAAAAGTGTTTTTGTTTTAGGCCCAAAACAATTTTTGTATAGTCAGAAAATAAACAAAAATAAAAAAATAAGTGGGTTTGGCTGTTGGAAGAAAATAAGGGGTGATGTTCAGCAAAAAAATAATCAGGCCCAACCAAAGGAGGCCCATACGCGCTGCAAAACAGACAAAAAAAGAGACAAAAAAATATGAAAAATCACAAAAGGGTACCACTGGGGCTCGAACCCAGGTCCCTATAGTTCCAAGCCTTACGCGCACTCTGTCTACCACTGGGGTGGATATACATCCGATATTTAAAACACAAACTAATAAATATATTATAAACCTTGTCCTGAACATGTCATCTTCTTCTTCCTCGCGCCAGGATGTTCTTCAACATTTTTGAAATCTGTAACTTCCTCATTTCTCAACTAAAATGGAAAATATAAACATGAAAGTTGCTTGAATTTTAACCACGATTTCAACCTTGTAAATAACTAAAGCTATGAATCAATGATAAGCACGGATTTTATCTAGTACCAAATCTGACCTAATTTTTTCAGAAATTCAAACTCAAAATTCTTCATGCTTAGACAATATAAATGAATTCTAAGGACATGGTTAGTTTTAGGGCTATGATGTCTACATTTTATCTTTTAAAATCAAAGTCAAATGATGCTTATATGAAGAGATGAAAATTCATAAAACTCACCTTGCAAATGGAGATCGTGTTTTGAGATTGGGAACTTTTCCAGGTGTTGTGATGATCTAGTTAGCTTCAATGGACCTCTAGGAAGCTAATGCAATGCTTGCCTTGGATTGAGACTGGCTGTATTGTTTCAGAGAAGTCAATGTGATGGTTACTGATTTTGAAAATGGAGTTTGGTGATGGAGCTGTTACAGTCGTGTAACGGGTGTTTGGTTAAGTCCTAAATGATATATAGATGCTTTGTGATTGATTTTGAGGAAGAACGCACGAGTGAAATGAGAGCTTGAGGTGTGAGGTCAGAAATGGAACAAAAATGAGGTTTTGATGCAATTATGAGTTTGATGGAGTTTGAGGGAGTTTCAAGGCTTGTAATTTCGTGTGCTTGGCTTATAAACAATGTCTCAATTTATAGGAAAAGGTTTAAGGACTTGAGATGGTCAAAAACACAAGATCACATGTATGGCCATTTGACTTGTTTTTGAAGCAACTTTGACAAATATGGTTTGAAGAAAAGGTACAAAGCTTGTAGGGTGGCTAAAAGCTTTAAACATGTTTGCTCTGGACTTGTAGATGAAGTTTGTGCAGAAGGAAAAGTGCAAAGCTCAAGACAAGTTGACTTTGTGATTAAAGCAACTTTTCAAGAATGGCAATGATGTCTTTGTGCCATAAATGGAAATGTAGCTTGGATAAAGGTTCAAACACTTGGACAAGGGCTCAATGAGTGGTGTAAACATCTTATCATGGATAGATTTGCAATTTAGAAGGCATGCAAAGTAAGATTATGCAACATAGGTTGGGTTTTGGTTATGTGTTCATCATCAAAATGACTTGTAATTCAAGAATGGATGCACAACTTCTTGCCTTCGATTCTCTTAGCTCAAGCATGATCTCTCCAAGTTCTTGGACATTTTGGAAAGCTTGAAAAATTATCTATAACATTCATGTTTACCATTTTGGCTAAATCATCTTGTATCTAGGTGAAAATTGGCCAAGAAGTTAGGTAAAAAATATGCCTAAACTTGTTAAAATTTTCACTAAGTGTTTTATGAAAAATGTCATGACTTCATGGGCTTATATCTTCAAATCTAAGAATTTTTTGGACATAAACCCTCTAATACAAAGTTGTAGAATTAATCACTATCTACAACTTTCATGTTGAAAGTTTTCTTTGAATCATCTTGCATCTTGGTGAAAAAAGGTCATGAAGTAATGAATTTATCAAGTATAAAATGTACTTAGAAAATTTTCTAAGTCTTGAAAACTTTGACATTTTGTGGACTTTCTTGATTTTCTTGATTCTTGTTTACCAAGTTTGATATTTTTTAGTATCTTGATGAACCTTGATCTTTAAAAATCAATGTTGATCAAAAAGTCAAAGTTTGACTTTTTATGTATCAATTGGCTTTTATCAGTTGATCCAAAACTCAACTATCAATCCATTGATCTTGGGAAATGACTTGAGTCATGCAATTAGGTCAAAGTAATGTAATTGAATCCTTGATATTCTACTAAAAAACATTAAGTCATGTGTTAGGTAAAAGTCAATGACTGGTCATTCCCAATCAAAACCCTAATTTTGACCATTTTGCTCTTTTGATGATTTGAACACTTTTCTTGAGGAACTGTGATCAAACCTTGATCAATTGATAAATATGACTTAAAAATATTGATATGGGCCAAAAATCTTGAAGTTTGACTGTAGGTTAACTTTTTACCCAATATAGCTGATTTCCAGTCATCTGATCAATTGATTGAGCAAAATTGTGATCCAAGACTTGAAACTTGGCATGAGTATTCTTGGAGACTCATAATGAACCATGAAAGTCTTTTGAGGCATTAGAAATCCAACTTCCCTTGTGAAAACCAAAACCCTAATTTATGACCTCAGTGCTTAGGAGATGAGTTTGTCTGATCAATTCTTGAGCATTTGAGATCCTTTGTGAGAAATGTATTGAGAAAAGAGAGGGAAAATTTTGGGGTACAACATAATGCAATTACTTAGGTGAAGTTCAAGACTGAGTTTCTGTAGAAGTATTTTCCTACTAATGTTCGCAGTTGAAAAGTGATTTAGTTCTTACAGCTGAAGCAAGGAAATTTTATTTGATAAGAAAGAATTGAATATGAGGCAGATGAGGTGGATTAAATTTCTGAAGGACTATGCTTTCGAGTTGAATTACCATCCTGGTAAAGCTAATATGGTATTAGAGTAGACCTTTCCTAATAAGATATGGTTCAAGGATGAACCAAGCAGAAGCTGGTGGATATGTAACACTCGTGGCCGAAGAGGGATGAGAGTGGTTGCCAATGCATAAGGAATGACAATGAGAGGATCCTAAAAGAAGTATGGGGTGTTACACTATACAACTCCCTCCATCGTCAGGTATTTTAAAAATATAACACTACAAATTTTAATATGAAATGTTTATGTTAACAACTCGATTGTCTTAGGATTTGAATGTATGAGTTTAACTCTTGCCACTACTGAGATCCCATGACTTCAACCATTCCTACAAAAATTAAAGGTCAAATATAAAACTTCAAGGATACTATGTGACAAAATATTTATGTTGTATTTCTTGAGCGCACTCCTTCTTACTCTCTTTCTTCTAATTATCATGTTACTCGTAGATCAAAACTCACATATATTTATTCTTTTAGTCCTAATGGTAATGTCTCTAGTAATTGTAATTTTGAGAATGGCTAGGTTGATATTATTGTTACTCTTGATACTAACACCCTTATTGTACTCATATATAGCCAACAACCTCCCACGACTATTAATACAACTCACCCCCCTCTCCTTGTTACCTGTCTCGTAATCATAAGTCTACTTATTTTCCGAATTTTGTCTAATCTACTTACTATTCTTCTTTTCTTACTTCTATTGTTAGTTTTTCTGAGCCATCTTCCTACAAAGAGTTTATTCTTGACCATATTTGGAAGCAGACTATGATACAAGAATTATTTTCTATGAACAAGACATATACTCAGGAATCAATACATCTTCCTCCTAGAAAACGTGTTATTGCTTCTTCTTGGGTGTACAAAATCAAAACAGAGCATATGATGGGTCTATTGAACTCTGCAAAACATGTCTTGTTACTAAGGGTTTCTCTCAATAATATGGTATGTATTATGAATAAACATTTTCTCCAATGGCTAAGATGACTACTATTCACACTCTTATTTATGATTCATTGGTTCCTCACTTGCATATTTCTCAAATAAATGTTAAAAGTTCATTTCTAAATGGTGATGTGCATGAGGAACTTTATATGTCACCTTTGTTAGATGTTTCCCACAATTAAGGGAAAGCGTGTAAGTTGAAGAAGACTTTATATGGTTTGAAACAAGCTCTCTGAGTTTGGTTTGATAAGTTTATCAATGTTATTACATATCTTATTTTTTGCTCTAGTAATCATGATTCGACATTGTTTGTAAAAACTACCTTTTATAGCCGTATTTTACTGTCAATATATGTTAATGATATACTTATTATAGGTGTTAATATTGTCGAGATTGATGATTTGAAATTACAATTATCCTAAAAATTTGAGAAGAAGGATTTAGGTGTTATTCGTTACTTCTTGGGGATTAGATTTTCCTACTCTCCTAGAGGATAATTTCTCTCTAAATTCAAGTATATTACCAACATCCTTGAACACGCTCACATTTTTAATACTAGAAATCCTCTTGAATTGAATTATATGCGCCCTCTAACGATGTTTCTCTACCAGATCCTATTTTGTATCGTACTTTGATTAACATCTTGGTGTATCTTATGATTACCAGATTTGATATTGCTTATGATCTTCATAATTTTATACATTTTGTTGTCTCTTCCACTATAATATATTGGTAAGTTATTCTTCGCATTCTTCGTTATCTTCAGGGAACTCCGTTTCAAAGTCTTTTATTTTCATCATCATTCTCATTGGAGTTACATGCTTATTCTGAAACTAATTGATCGGCGTGACTCCACAAATCAGAAGTCTACCACAAGTTTTTGTATCTTTATGGAAGATTCTCTTATTTCTTGGTAAAGTAAGAAACAAGATATTATATTCGATTCTTCTTTAGAAGTCGAGCATCGTGTTATGACATATGCCACTACTGAAATAATTTGGTTGTGATGATTACTTTTTGAAATGAGTATCCCTCTTTATGAATCAACCTTTTGTAATGTGATAACAAATGTGCCATTAAAATTACTCACAACTCATTATTTCTTAAACGTATCAAGTACATTGATATTAATTGTCACTTCATCCATCACCATCTTTAGCTTAGAACAATTACTCTATAGTTTTCCTCCTCCTCTTTGCAAATATTGATTTACTTACGAAGACACATTTCATTAAACATTTACATTTTTTGATTAACAAACTCTTGATGTTTCTTGTTAATGCATCATGAGCTTAAGGATATATTTAAATAATATGTAATGGGTTTTTTGTTATAATTAGGTTAAGGGTACTTTAATCTATTTATATTTTATTATATATTCTCTTTGTAATTCTTATTTTCACAAGTTACGTTATTCAACTATTGAAACTATAGTCTCTTTCTTCGTCTCCTATTTTGTCATCTCTTTTGTTAACATGGTATTAAAAATCTTGGTTGAATCAATGAGACATTTGCAATAATGAAAACCCTCCTCCGACTTTGTTACAACTTATTTCCTTACTCATTCAAATGATTGTTCATCATCAATTTGGGTGTTATGATTTATTTCTCTAAAATAACCTTTGATAGATTTTTTTGTCCCCTGTTTGAATTTGTTTGTATTTTGAAATATTGGAATAATAGTAATGACCAACGAAAAAGATGATTCTCTATAATTTATTACTGTTCTGTTCAATGGAAAAAAATTGTAATTTTGAAGCTATGTAATATATATTTTTTAAAAGAAGGAGGATGTGAAGTTAAGTTGATGAAATTTCTGTAAAGTCCACATATGAAAGAGATGGAGCAACATATACAAAAGAGTTTGAAACATAGGATGTTAATAATTCAAAGATCCTGATTTAGAACAATAATTTTGTTTCTCATTCAATAAATATGCAACTAGAAAAACATGGTACTACCAAGGAGGTTTGAGATAATTAGAAATATTTGTATGATCCATCAAATTTTGTAAAATGGTACTAGCTAGAGAGTAACATTAGTGCTTTTAAACAAAATAGTGTGGCCATTCAATTTTTTTAATAAACCATGACTATTATATGATTTATTGACTCTTATGAAATCAACTTAATTAAAATCTGGCAAAGCATATCCGACCAAAGGGAAGAGCATCATCTCGTTCAATTTCTAATAATCATTCTAAATGATTTTGAGAGTCTTCGTGGGAGTATTCTACATTGTACTCCTCTTCCTAGTGTTGATTCACTTGTTAATTAGTTGTTGGCATAAGAAATTAGATTCACACCTCACTCTAATCTGGTTTCAAATAAAGGAATTCTCTAGGCTCCTCCATATATTTTTGTTGCTCTTATTCACAAAGAAAAATCTTGAAGAGAGCATTGAAGTTGATATTGATGAATGTGCTTTTTGCAATGAAATATGTCATTGGAAGTAACAATGTTCTAAATTGTTAAGAGAAAATAAGAAATTTTAAATTGTTGATCATCCAATGTTGCTGTGCGACTTCTATTACCATTGATTTTAATTCTTATCATATATACTCATATGAGACAATTTTCTAAATTTATGATATTGCAGAACAACTTAAAAAAATTCTTTCCACTCAACCATGTGCGACATCATTTAAATATCTGCTCTTATTCACAAAGAAAAATATGTCTCTTTACATATGAATCTTTGATTGTGGAACATCACACCATATATCATATGATGATAAATTATTTATGCCTTTAAATAATTCTTCATCTATGTCTGTTATGACTCTTGATGATACTCATATGTCATTAATAGACATTAACGATATCTCCACAACTAACTAATATGTTATTTTATGAATTTTATTATAATCCTAACCTTATTTTAAATCTTCATACTTTAAATCTTCTTGCTTTGAATCTTGCTTCTATTAAATCCCTAAGTTGTAATTCTAAAGAAACGATTTTTTTAAAGTGAAAATGAACACTAACAAATAAAACTTGACACTTGCTTTTCTTCTATTTTTGTTATTATTATCTTAAATTTTCTCTAAGCCCTTCTTCCTATGTCCCTTCTTTCTTTAGTGCAAACATCATATCTAGTTTTCTCTCACAATTATATCATGAAATTTATTGCTCCTTTTTTTAGTAGTACTTGCATTTTCACTCAATAATTTCTCTATAAAAGAAACTATATTTTATTTACATAGTTCAGACATATATAGACAAATTACAAACAAAAAAAAAATGCAATTGAAATAATTTAACAACAAATTATATATCAGAGAAAAAAATCTATGTTTCTGCAACCTATATTAATTTAATTATAGTGTAACAAAATGTTGTAAAATGACAGTTTCTTACACATTTTCTAAAACAAAAATGAACTAGAGACTATAACTAACTATCAACTAATAAATAGTTTTTTTCCTCATAACTCTACGGTGCTTAGCCTTCTAGGAATAATCTATGAGAAGAACTTATAGTGCTTGAATTGAATAATGATTTGTCTCAATGAACCTATTGGAGCTAGTACCATCAACAACACCCCAAGCACAATGCAGACCTGTAATCCAATAAAAAATTACTTAAACAAAAATTCCATAGCAAAGAAACTTTTATAATATCAATTAATAGTATCATACCCAATTAATTATCCAAGACAAGCTAAATGTCTTAGGGTTGTGAAGTTTAAGCCATATGATACATGGAATCTGCAATCAATCAACCATGATAATATAATCATATATGGAATATGCACACTAACTAGTAAATGAATTAAAATATCTTTTGCTTACAAAATATGATGTTGGTGCAAAGGCAAATCCTCCTAGAAATCCAAGAAGAGAACCAAAGAATGGAATGCATATACCAACTATCATGGTGAATGCTGAAAAAATATATATGATCCAAAAAAAGTTTGGATAATTAGTGTATAGAAATTCAAAAAAAATATTTTATTGTGCGGCTGTCTGCCTATCGGTGCGAATATCAACTCAGACATAAATAATCACATACCTACAAATCCGGTGCGAGCAAATAAGCGAAGAATTAAAGAAGGAGGAAGCTTCATCTGCTTCACCAAAAAAGTTTCAATCATATCAAAAACCGGCATTGAGAATACCTGATAGCCACCAATAACATGAACAATAACAAAGATGTTTGCAGTAGCAATGAGCCAAGTAGGGCGTTTCTAGTGTGATAAGTATGTTATCATCGACGCTGTTTCCATATACATAGTATCCGATGAATGCGACTGGGAGATAACAAAAAGCCACTCCTAAATAAGCGACAAACAACTCCTTTCCACATTGCTTTCTTGGAAGGATTATCAGGTGTAGAAGGTATTGTTGCTTGGATTTCAAGAACTACATTGTGACCTGCATAAGAAAATGCTACTTCTCCCATTGCCAACATGAAATTGAATACACCATCTGGAATACTATGAGCACTGTAACTATAATCCACATTTGGTTGAACTCCTCTATTGAGTGAAGCAACCCAAGCAATTGTTGAGTACCTGTATTGTATATCATATCATCATATTAATCGGTAAATAACGGTGTAGGTTAATCAAGGTTTAACTGTGACAAAACAAATAAGAGTCCTATTTTGTCACATATTAACCGCGACAAATATTTTACGAAATCCTATTTAGTCACGGTTCATCTGTGCCAAATTTTGGGCGTCTGATACGGCCTCAAAAACGGTCTGGTCACTAGTGAGATCGATTCCTATTAATAGAAAGTTAGAGAGTTTGATTATATTACCCAATAGACATGACAGCTGCAGCAAAAGAGACAGCAGAAATAGAATTGAAGTTGGGACATTGACAGAGAACAAAGTTTACAGAAGCAAAGATAATAATCCAATAAGAGGTTCTAAGACCTTTCCAATTGGGCCAAATAGTTTCTTGAATCTTCTGTAGTGATTTTCCTCCAGTGACCATATATGCAATGCAAGTTCCAACTTCAACAAGTAGTTGTTGGGGACAAATGATGTATAGACCCAACTTTTTACCAAAAGCATGTTGACCAAGCTCATGGTATCTGTCAAATCTCACTCCTGGTACCATTTCATGCATCTCAACCATTTGCCATAGTGTGAACAATGTGATTATCCATGATAATAACAATATTGTTATGCCTGGACCCCTGGTAATTTTTTTATAAATATATTCAAGTTCAAATCAAAGTCAAAATAGTTAACAAAATTGATCATATATGGATCACATTCTAGACAAACAAAAATATATGATCCAAAAATTTGGATTTAAAAAATAGGAGACTTTAAGATAGATAGGTTAAAAAAATGTACCATCCCATCTTCGACATGGCGTAAGGAAGGGTGAGAACTCCAGCACCAACCATGGCTGTGATATTGTGAAAAGCGGAATACCACCATTTCGCTTTTCTAGAGGCAGTGACGGGAAGCCAATCATTAATGGCTTTCTCTCGGGCTGCAGATTGATCTGCTGCAGACTCGTCTGGCATTGGTCTTTGCCGGGATGAAGATTCATGCGACATTGGTCTTTCTTGGGTTTAAATCATATATTATTATTTTTTTCTATAAGATAACTTCTTGGCAATGCAATCTACTATGACTTCTGCAAGGGTCTTGTAACGTTGTAATGTAATGTAACAGTGCAACAGTGTGACAATGTAATGTAATCTAATCTTTATGATGTTGTCTTGTGTTGTGTTGCTTTGTAATTTGTAACTAATCATTAAGTGGCGTGAGTTACACAAAGTGTGGAAACCATATGGAGGTTGGAAGCTTTACTAAGAATAGAAACTTATTTTGTGCTTCCTTCAGTTACTACAATCACCTGGCCAATAGTATATTTAGTTAGTTATTACCGTCCGTAACTGTTACATTATCCCAGAAACATTGCATCA